>JZKD02S1602417.1:522884-540644 GCA_000966675.3 Picea glauca
TGAGAACGCAATAAGGAAAGCCCTAGAAAAAGAAAAAGAAAATAACAAACCTCAACAGAGAAACAACCAAACCCCGAGCCTCACCGCCTACCTCCCTTACATCCAAGGAGTCACTAATAAAATCACAAAAATACTAAACAAGAAGGAGATTAAGACCTCATTCAAACCACTTAATACCATCAAACAGAATATGAGGTCTGTTAAGGACAAGCTTGACCAACACAATTTCAAAGGAGTATACAGAATAGATTTCTCTTGTGGCAAATGCTACATTGGAGAAACAGGCCGGTCTTTCAACACCAAGATTAAAGAGCATAGTACTGACATCAAGAATGAACGAACTCGCACCTCAGCACTAGCAGAACACTCTCTCACAACTAAGCATCACATATGCCTAGAGGACACCAAAATCTTAGCTAAAGAAGACCATCTCCTTAAAAGACGAATTAGAGAGGCAATCAAAATCATCAAAAATCCCGATAACCTAAATAGAGACAATGGCCTAGATATTAGTGAAAGTTGGATCCCGCTCATTCGGGAAAGAAAACATTATTAAGCTTACACTCAGAACTCTAGTACTTACACCCTCACTTTTTCCGTACCTTGACTTAACCTAATATTCTAAACCAACCTTATACCTTAAAAATCCCTTTGACATACATTAATAACAATATTATTATTACCTTTTTACATATTAACCTAATGTAACCTTAACCAACATAATACCAATGAAAAATTAAACCAATTCCAAGACCAACCTAAGTGATTCCAACTTGTAATCTTCTACCACTAATATGATATTAATAAAACCTATAATTAACATAAGATTAATATTAATAATAGTATTAATGCCACCTCTTTTTATTAACCTTAATTTAACCTATAATTAACATACAATTATTATTAATATTATTAACACCATATAGTTAACCCTAAATTTAGCCTATATTGAACATAAAATTTAATATTAATAATATGAACCTTAATTTAGCCTATAATTAGTCAAACTAACTTAAGATTAATATTAATAATATTAACTTTCTCAAACCTAGGGTTTACCTCATTAAATTAACCTCAATTTAACCTATAATTAACATAAAATTAATATTCATAATACTAACAATGCTTAGTCAAATTAACTTAAGATTATATTAACTTCCTCAAACCTAGGGTTTACCTCATTAATTTAACCTTAATTTAACCTATAATCAACATAAAATTAATATTTATAATACTAACACCATTTGGTCAACCCTAAATTTAGCCTACATTTAACATAAAAACTTAATATTTAAACCACTTAACTCATTAATTAAACCACTATTTATTATCTTTTGAAAAATCTCCTAAAAACTAGGGTTTCACTTCGCCGGCCGTAGTTTTTTCACCTGCCTCATCACTATTTATTAAAGGATCCTCTCTTATTTTTCCTCAGGCTTTTTTGTCCTGAAGATGGATCCTGTTGTGGATCTGAAACATCGACGACAAGCTGTCAATAGCATTGTGGTTCTTCTGACAAATTCTGAACAAATGTCTCACCACAGAAACCTAAATGAACAAGTTGCAACTTGTTAAAGAAGAGGTTGTAGCCTCATTTTGAGTTGGTGCTCAAAGATTTATGATGTACAAAACATAAAAGGCAACCTATAATTCTAAGAAGAAGAGGTTTTCTCCCTTTATGGGTTTCATCATGAATATATGTCTCTGTGTATACCATAAGTGTGACTTATGTCTATTATTTATGTTGTTCATGTCTTTCATAATCTTGATGATAACTTGGAGAAGATTAATAATATTTCAATAGGCATAAAATTATTTAATCACAGTAACAACTAATTCACCCCCCCTCTCAGTTGTCTTAGTAATTTCAGCAATTGGTATCAGAGCAAGTTCCTTTTATCTAAGGGTAGATCCTAGATCTTAAACATGACTAGCCATGAAGGAACTTCAACCAATAAGGCCCCCCTTTTCAATGGAACAAACTTTGTCTTCTGGAAAGTTAGGATGAGAACCTACATAATGGATTTAGGTGAAGATGTCTAGGATGTGGTAGAGATTGGTTATGTAAATCTAGTTGTACTAGCTTCTAAAGATGATAAGTTAGAATTTATCTTCAATGCAAAGGCAATGAATGCTATCTTGAGTGGGCTTGCTGAAACTGAATTTGTAAAAGTAATGCAGCTTGATTCTGCCAAAGAGATGTGGGATAAACTCATTAGCAGTTATGAAGGAAATGAGAAAGTAAAGGAAGCCAAGATTCAAACCTACATATTACAATTTGAACAGCTAAAGATGAAAGAGGATGAAACTGTTGGGAAGTAATTTCTGAGATTTGAAGAACTAGTAAATGCAATGAAAGGAAGCCTCTTTAGTTCATAAAATTTTGATACCTCTACGAGACAGGTTCAACCCAAAGGTCTCTGCTATATAAGAACTTAATTATCTAAAATATCTTCCTTTTGATCAATTTATAGGAACGTTGACTACATATGAAATGAGGATAGGTAAAGATAAACCCACATCTAGAGAAGCATCATTTAAAGCAGATAAGAATGAGGATTCTGAGCCTGATGAAGTTGAAGAAAAATTTGTGAGAAGACTAAAGAAAGGATCAGGAAAGTACCAAGGCAAGTTTCCCTTCAAATATTTTAACCGTGGAAAAATAGGTCACTTTGCATCTAAGTTTCCATACAAGAAGAAGGTCCAGAACGTTGAAGGTGAAGAGAAGTACAAATCCAAGAGATTTGGTAAAAAGAAAAGTTTATGTGTAAACAATGACGACTCTTCAGGAGAAACAGATAGTGATTATGCTTGTGAAGATAAGGTTAATGACTTTATGCTTATGTCCAAAGAGGATTATGATAATAAAAGCACATGAAGTGATGTTAATGATGAAGAAGTTGTGGTTGACTTGGAAGGAGAACTAATCAGTTCTCTAAAAGAAATTGCTAGACTTAGATTTAAGAATAAAAAGAAAAAACAATTGCTGATACAGTTCGAGTAAGACAGTAAAAACCTTGATGAAGAATTTTCCCTACTAAAAGTGGAATTAGAAGAGGCAAAGAAAATAGAGGACATTTTGAAATAGTAGTTATCAGAGAAGAAGGCAAGATGTGAATCCTTGGAACAAGAGGTAGTAAAAACAAGAAAATAGATGGAGAAGTTTAAGGCATTGTATCTCCAAAATCTTCCAAGCATTAAAGCCTCAGCAAAACTAAATGACATTTTGAGCAAACAAAGATATCCTTTGTTGAATACTGGTTTAGGATATGTAAGTGGTTCAAGCAAGAAACAACCAGAAATCAAAGAGTCAATAAAGATGATCAAGTTCCAAGTGAACAGAAATCAAACCATGTGAGTACTCTGCCACCAAAAGATAATAAATACAAGATGATCCCTGATAAAAAAACAAATTCCAAGAAGAAGGCCATCCTTTAGGTACCAAAATTTCTTCCATGGTTATTGTTTTTACTGCTCTAATTTTGGTCATAAGATTGCAAATTGTCAAATTAAGTTTAGAGACATGCAACTGAGGAGATCAGGAAATAAACAATTTTTGCAACATAGAACTAAACAACCAATGAGTAGACAAAGTTTCACCAATCACTTTGACCTATTCAACAATGAGCTCGAATTCTATAACTGTCATAACTTCAACCACAAAGATACAAACTACCATCTGAAGAATTACAAATCAGATCCAAGGATAAAACCCTTAGTTAGAAATGCCAGCACATGGAAAAACAAAGATAGTGAAAAATGTGGTCTAGTACTTTCAACTCAAAAACAAAAATACCCCTAGTATATAGACAATGGATGTTCCAATCACATGACTAGAGACAAGGATAACTTTATGTCTATAAGTAAAAGAAAAACATGAAATGTGACCTTTGGAAATGATGAACCAGGGAAAATCAAGGGTAAAGGGATGGTGAGTTTGAGTAATGGAAAAGGAAAAGCCCAGGATGTTCTGCTTGTAGATGGGTAAAACATAATTTTCTTAGTGTAAGTCAAATGTGTGACAGAGGATGTGAAGTGGTGTTCACTTCCAAAGATTGTAAGATAAAGTCTATAAACTCAGGAAAAGTGGTGGCTAAAGGCATAAAGACATATAATAATGTATATGTGATGAAAGAAGATATAGAAGAGTGTCATCTATAAAAACATGATGAAAGATGGCTATGGCATGGGAGACTTGGACACCTAAATTTTGATCATCTAATCAAAATTAGTAACAGTGGGGCAGTAAAAGACCTTCCAAATATGTCAAATCCATATGATTCTATATGTAAACCTTGCCAAATAGGAAAGCTTACTCAGACACATTTTAAATCTAAGAACTTTGCATCAATAGAGAAACCTCTTCAGTTACTACATATGGATTTATGTGGACCATCAAGGAAGGAAGGTACAGGAAAAGACAATTATTTCATGTTGATTATTGAAGATTATTCTAGACTTACATGAGTTGCCTTTCTAAAAGAAAAATCTAAATCATTTGAAAAATTCAAAGTGTTTAAGGTTGTGACTGAGAATCAAATAGGAAAAATATTGAAGGCAGTAAGGTATGATAGAGGAGGAGAGTTTAGTTCAGGAGACTTCGAGGAGTTTTGTGATAAACATGGGATCAAAAGAGAGTATACTATTCGAAGGACTCCATAGCAAAATGGAGTAGCTGAGTGGAAAAATAGATCAGTTCAACAGATGGCAAGATCAATGATCAATGATGAATGAAAATAATATTTCTCAGACATATTGGGTAGAAGCAATTCATACAGCTGTACATATTCTTAACAAAGATCATCTCAGGCCACAAAGTGACAAGACTCCTTATGAACTATGGTTTGGAAGACCTTCTTCAATCAAGAATTTTAAAGTCTTTGGGAGTAAATTCTATATCACGAATAATGATGAAAATTTTGGAAAATATGATGACAAGGCTGATGAAGTTATATTCTTAGGGTATGCTACAAACAATAAAGGATACATATGCTATAATAATAGGTTGCATAAATTGGTTGATTGTATTGACATACAATTTGATGAAGAAATCTTGGTACGAGATGTAAGAAGTGTTGAATCAACAACAAAGGATATAGTTGAAGTTGAAGATGAACTGGTCCAAGAATAAAAAAGAGAAGACTCTAAGTTAGATGAAGATACAAATACTCAGGCAGACTCAAATCAACAAACAACATCAAATCCTCCCTCCATAATTACTCAAAAGAATCATCCTGCAATTCAGATAATTGGTGAGAAAGACAAAGGTGTACAAACCAGGAGAAGGATAATCAAAGACACCGATCAATCCAATATAGCATTCATATCCATGGTGGAACCCAGGAAATTTAATGAAGCTAGTAAAGATGTAAACTGGTTAAAATCAATGAATGAGGAACTGGGTCAGATTGAGAAGAGCAACACTTGGGAGCTTGTTCCTAGACCTACAGATAAGAATGTAATTGGCTCCAAATGGGTTCTTAGGAATAAAATGAATAAACAAGGACAAATTGTTAAGAATAAAGATAGATTGGTTTGTAAGGGGTATGCACAAGTTGAAGGATAATATTTTGATGAAACCTTTCACTAGTGGCAAGATTGGAAGCCATCATAATATTTCTTTCCTATGCATGTCATAAGAACTTTAAAGTATATCAGATGGATGTTAAGTCAACATTTCTTAATGGAGATATAGAAGAAGAAGTATACGTGGAGCAACCTGAAGTATTTTCACTGACAGATAATATTGACTATGTTTGTAAGTTGAAAAAGGCATTATATGGACTGAAATAGGAACGATGAGCCTGGTATTATAGACTGGACAAATTTATACAAGACAAAGGGTTCAAGAAAGGTATTGTTGACAATAAACTATACATTAAGTCTGAATGTGATGATTTATTAGTTGTTTTGGTTTATGTAGATGGCATTATTTTTTGATGTACCAATGACCCTTCAGTTCAATGGTTTGCTAATTCAATGCAGATTGAGTTTTAGATGTCCATGATAGGAGAACTGTCATATTTTTTTGGTTTACGAATCAATCAAAGTTCTGCAGGGATATTTATATCTTAAGAAAAGTATTTGAAAGAGATTTTAAAGAGGTTTCAGATGGAAGATTCTACACCTGTGAGAACACCTATGGTGGTTGGTTGCAAGCTCAGTAAATATGATATTTCACTTGATGTTGATCAAAGAACATATCGATCAATGATAGACAATCTTTTGTACATCAAAGCATCTCGTCCTGATATAATGAAAGTTGTTGGAATGGTAGGTCATTATCAGTCTGCTCCTAAACAAAGTCATTTAGCAGCTGTCAAAAGGATATTCAAATATTTGAAGGGTACAATAACTTATGGTCTCTAGTATCCTAGAAATTAGAATTTTCAATTAACTGCATATTCAGATGTTGATTGGGAAAACTGTTTGGATGAGAGAAAGAACACCAAAGGAGGTGCATTCTTCTTAGGTGATTTGTTAGTAGCATGGCTTAGTAAGAAGGAGGGATCTATTTCATTATCAACTATAGAGGCAGAGTACATTGTTGTTGCTACTTGTTGCACTCAGATCTTATGGATGATGCAAACTCTTGCAGATTTGAAGGTAACTTATACTGATCCAATTCCACTTCACTGTGATAACACCAGTGCCATTAGTGTATCCAAGAATCCAATATTTCATTCCAAGAACAAGCACATCCCCATAAAATACCATGTTATGAGAGAGCAGGTCACCAATCAGATTGTTCAGGTTCATTACATTCCAACCACAGAAAAAATTGCAGACATCTTTACTAAACCCCTAGCCATGACACCATTTGAATATCTTCGTCAGAAGTTGGGTGTCATCCCTTCTCTCACTTAAGAGATTCCATATTGTCAGGGGGATTATGTGTTGGTTGAATATCTAATACCTATGAAAATTATTGCAATAGCTCAGGGGGAGCATGTTTTCTTTGACATTGATGTCAAAGGGGGAGAAAAGGTGTGGTCTAGATGCTACAGTTGGAGGTCTAAGAAGAATAGTGCAGCCTTTTAGGGTTGACATCAATGCCAAAGGGGGGTATTGTTGGCATTTTTATAGTAAGAGTGTGATTGTCATTGATGGAAAGAACAGAAGGTAGAGAAGAAGGTGAGAAAGCTCAGGAGGAAGAGTGAAAATGGTCGTTGGATCATTGATCCAAAGGACCTTCAACCGAATACCCGACAAACGTTGGATCCTTCTAAGTGAAAGGAAATGATAAGCTAGAAGAGAAACATTGAAGATAGATCGAGCCATTGATATAAGAACATGATCGATGAGCAGCATTTGGTTCACGTCAAAAGTTGAGAGGAGGTTATTGTTAGTGGAATCTCACTTTAGAAGAATTGGCAACTTAAAAGTTGAATTACCTGAAGCTCGAAATCCGAAATGAATAAGGACCATCGGATCTGGAGAAAATGCGATGACCATTGGATCACCTTAAGTGGAAGGACAGGATAAGAAAGGGATGAGATCTGAGACCTCGATCACCCGAATTTTCATCAGTCGTCGGATCAAATTAAATGGAAGGATAGGATAAGCGGGAAAAAACAATTGAGAATTTGATCATACGAATATCCATCATTCGTTGGATCAAATTAAGTAAATGATAGGATAAATGGGGCACAAGGTTTGAGAATTCAGTTATCCTAAACAAAATCTCAGTCGTCAGATCATCCAAAGTAAATCTCAGTTGTTGGATCATCCGAAGAAGATCTCAAGTGTCATATCATCTTAAGTGAATTTGGGTCGTCTGATCTAGAGCATCAGTTTGAGATTTGAAATCCCCGAAGTCCATAGATCCGGAGAGCCTAAATAAAACCTCGATCGTCAGATCATCTGAAGTAAATTTCATTCGTCAGATCATTCTAAAGTGGAAGGACAGGATAAGTTATAAGAAGGGTATGCTAATATTAGCATCTAATAATCAGGCACTCATATCTACGATAAACAAGGCATATCATAGCCCCCCCCCCCCGACATTTTTTCCTTTAACCGTCTGGGGGGGATCCGAGTTGGTGGTATTTTTCATGTAGGACCCTCATACGTCTCACCTTCCTATCAACTCATTACAACTTACTACCTAACCCCCCCTCCGAGTAAACCACCAAACCACTCATACATACCACCTCCGCACTCCGACATTACACTCCACTACCCGCTACACGTCACACTCCACTACTGCGCTCTGCCTCCACACTCCACTACATTGCCTACATGTCTCACCCACATTAACAGACCACCTCAACAAGGACATGTGGGAGACCACATCAACAAGGACATGTGGTATAACACGTCAACAAGGATACGTGGAAGTAATATATGTACTTCAAGGGAAAGTAAAGTTTGGTACTTGAGATTTCAGAAGTCTAGAGACCCGAAGGAGATCTTGACCATTGATTGAGAAAGGGGCCATAGAACCGTTGATCTGGTTGAAAGGTCAAATTCTTGAAGTAGAGAAAAGTCGTCAATTGAGAAGGATAGACATCTGCAGATCATCGACTCTAGAAGATTGGCGTACAGAGAAAAGCAAGGTTTGATATTTGAAACTCCCAAAGCCCGGATCATGAAATAAATCACAACCGTTGATTTAGGGAGGTTAGATGTGATCCATAGATCGTGAAAGAACAAATATGAACCATCCATTTAGGAGCATCATCAATATTGTGAGATCTACGGTCCCATTGCATTGTGGGGTTAGAACATGATCGAGTCTTAATTTTTTGTGAGTGGGCCAAAATAAAAACCACGATATCGCCAAAGGCTTATGTGGAGCTCTATAGTGAATTGCAGGGTGAAAAGTAGATTTCCCTCAAACCATCTTTAGCCACGCTCGCAATCGCATGGTCACATAAGAGCATCGCCCAAGGTCACATTAGCGTAATATTGAGGAAGGAGCTAGTGTTGCTAGGCTCCATATTGGAGGTTGCACATTGAAAATTCAAAAAGCCTCTACATGTATAATTCAACGATGTTGATCAAACCGAATATGATCGAAGGGTTGTTGTTTCACTTTGTGGTTTCTTGATCAGTTACGATTCAGTTACACTAGCTGAATCATTGTTCTGGGGTGTTGGAATCATGGCTCTTGAGCGTTATGAGATTCCCGACATGGGCATTGGAGATTCAGAGAGTAACGGATGATGAGAGCATGAATAAAAGAAATATGTCATGACAAAGGAAGGTTGTTGTTTTCTCTGTAAAAAGTAGTCAAATTGTCAGAAATGAAGCTTACAACATGAACTAAGGTAAAAAATGAAGATATGAAGAACATAAGTTAGACAGAAAAGAAATGGTGAAAACAACAGATTGTATGAGAACTTAAGCGCAAGAAGATGCAAGCAGGAACACATTGATGCAGGCAGAGTAGAACAGAGAAGAAGTGGTAAGCATTGAAATGCCTTTATTGTTGTAAGGTCTTAATGAAGTAAATATTTATAGTCAGGGTGGTAGGGTGGTGCTAGGGAGGATTTTTTTCCTTAGAGTTTCAAGTGGGTGCATGAACACAGGGAATTGTAGCTTACATTTGGTTGCAGCCTGAAAAACCAGGGTGGTAGAGTGGTGCAAGGGAGAACCATTGTTCTCTGTTATATAGGTTGGTGCATGTGTGACTAGAAGTTGGTGCTTCCATCTAGTTGGTGTTGGAACACTGAGGGAGTTGGTGCTTCCATCCAGTTGGTGTTGGAACACTCAGGGAGTTGGTGCTTCCTTCTAGTGGGTGCTAGAGAAACCAGATAGTCGGTGCTCTCAACAAGTTGTAGCTTCTTAAAGAAGATGTTGTAACCTCATTTTGAGTTGGTGCTCAAAGATTGATGATGTACATAACATAAAAGACAACCTATCATTCTAAGAAGAAGATGTTTTCTCCCTTTATGGGTTTCCTCATGAATATATGTCTCTATGTATACCATAAGTGTGATTGATGTCTATTATTTTTGTTCATGTCTTGCATAATATTGATGATCACTTGGAGAATATTAATAATATTTCAATAGGCATCAAATTGTTTAATCACAGTAACAACTGATTCACCACCCCCCTCCCAGTTGTCTTATTAATTTCAAGAAAATCAACATCCTTTTTGAATGCAACAAAAAATTGTTTCAATACTATTGAAGAACTTGAATCTGGATAGTTGAGTTTAACATCATCCCAACTTTATTCATTCAACATCTTGACCATTTCCTCTTGTATTTTCATATACACCTTGTGACTAAATAAAACAAAAATAATGTTAAACTGATATGTTAAACTRAAAAAAATAATTTTCTTGTCCTAATATAAATAAAAATAACTCAACATACTTACTTTTTAAATTCATCACACATTTCTTCCATTGACAATTCTCTCGACCTAACATGTGATAATATAGTTATGATAAGTTTATCATCCTTCACTCTTTGTATTGATCTCCAAGGTGTTATAGTCATATCTTCAGGAAGATTTTTCTAGGGTCTGTCCAAACAGAGCCTTATAAAACATAAATTTAAATATAGAAATGCTATCATAATTTATTTACAGTCCATTATTCAGCATAATAACAATGTTCAACAAAATTAAAAATGAGCAACATGATAATAAACAACATATTCAGCATAATTATTATGAACAATATATAAATAATGAATAACAACATAATAATGATGATAATAAAACATATCTACCTCAAACTGATGTTTTTTTGAATCTCTGCCCAAACTGATTAACCTCCCAACCAACTAGGAACAACCTATATGGATTCCTAGCCCTAGGATTCCTTACGGTTTCTTGGCCCCTGAGCCCAAAATTCCTAGCAATAGGTGCCCCCTTGTGAAAGTCCTCAATTCTGTAAGCACAAAACATTTGCAGAAAAAATGCATAGTCCAAACTACCTCCTGTCTTCTCCTTTTTTTCCTCCTCCAACCTTTCTCACTTTTCCTAATATGAAAAATGTTACTCCACCCAAAAATCTCCCTTCTCGAGTCCTCTCCCTTTCCTTCTCCCCTTCTCCTTCCTTCCAACTACCTTATCCCCCCATTAAACCTCAACCACCTTATCCCCCCATTAAGCCTCAACCACCTTATCCCCCCATTAATGGGTCCATCTACCAATACAATTAAATTATAAAATAAGTCTTAAAACAAACCAAAATTAATAATTTATTAAACTAATATTTATTGAACTAATATTTATTGAACTAATATTTATTAACCAAATATTTAATCATGATACTTAATTAATTCATTAGGGTTGTTACATACACCCACCCTTCAGGAAGCTTCGTCCCTAAGTTAAAGTAATTTATAATACAAGGGAAATGACACATGGTTCATACATTCATATCCAATAAACAACAGTATCAGTAAGTAAGCCAAAGAAAAATCATACATACTAGTGTACATGTGTAAGAAATGTATGTGTAGCTAGCACATACAAGTATCGCGCATGTACTAATGACAATAACTATCACCTCTATAGTAATTCTTGTTTGCATCCAACCCAATCAACAAGACGATTCATTTTATAAAAGATAATAAACCAATTAAATGTTTGTGAACTCTTTTAATTACAATAATCTAGCTCAACAACATTTATTTAGACAATTGTAGTTCAGTTAAGTAATTATGAATATACATATATACATATTTTCTTTTCAGAAGGAAAACAATAAATTCCACCATAAGGAAAATCTCCATACACTCTCATCTATTTCTATTCATCCTTCCTCCCTAACTTACTTCCATCTTCTATTCCTATCCTTCCTCTGCTGGACTATCTTGGAGCATCAACTATATTGACCTAACTCCAAATAGAACTTGTAAGCGGAAGTGTCACTATCTCGACCAAGCTTCCCCAACAGGAAACTGACAGTCATCATCACATGTCTAGGGGAGCATGAGCTAACACCGTCCTCCCATGACTCCAGGTTTCATAGAATACACAATGGGAAATGCCTCCACCCCTCCTAATAGGACTAGGGTCCACACCCTACAATGGAATATACAGTGGCACCATGTTGCTAGGAATTTTTTCATCGTTTATTTAGTTTTAGGCAGTCTCACCACCTGAAATCTTGCACTGGTCCACATATCATAGCAATGCATTTGAACCAATATAATTTCACATACAAAGATTCATACCATATTGTTTCTCGGTTGGTGGTCATGGCATCCACTTTTATTACCATTATCCCATGGCTATTTCATAGCCCTTTGACCTGTAGATTAGTCTATAACACAAACTCATACATATCTATGCATTATCATCATGTAAATGCATACTACCATAATCTCAATTCAGTATCCACGTACCAACAACTTTAAATGTCAAAAATTTCAAGTTAGAAATAGATCTCATAATATCCCCATAATCCAATTAACGTTACCCGCTCATATAATTTTCATTTACATAATAGATCACATCATATCCATCATCATTCAAATAACATTTAAACATTCATAGAATTTACATTCACATAATATATCGCATCATATCCATCATCATTCAAATAACATTTAAACATTCATATAATTTACATTCACATAATAGATCGCATCATATCCATCATCATTCAAATAACGTTTAAAAATTCATATAGGTTCATACGTCTTAAAAGTTCAAGTGCATCATTAATAGTTTCACAGTGAATAGAAAAAAAAGGTGATTAGGCCTTAGGTAATCCTAGCTGTCTAAGTCAAAAGGTGATTTTACATACACCCAACCTTCGAGAAACATATTCTCGAGGTGGTAAAAAAAGTGAGGGATAATCTCATCATAATGTCTCGGAATCCTCCCAAATAGCATATCTTGGACTATACTTTTCTCACTGGACCTTAACTTGGTCTACCAGATGGTTCCCAAGCTGTCGGAATCTACAATTCAATATGCGTAATGGTTCTACCGTGAGGGTTACCACATCTGATACCTGCAATTCCTTCCAATTTAGTTTTTGTGATTCATCAACAACATAATGACGTAGAAAAAATACATGAAAAACATTATGAGTTTTATGCAAGTGGGGCGGAAGTACGAGATGATAGGCAACATGTACAATTTTCTCTTGTATTTTGAATGGTCCTATAAATCGAGGTGAAAAATTTGTCCCCTTCCCGAACCGAATGGTACTCTTATTAGGCCTGATACGAATGAAAACCTGATCTCCCACTTTATAACTTCGTTCAATCCTATGTGCATCAGCATAAATTTTCTATCATGTGCTTCCTTTAGTCTCTACCTAATCTGTATCACCTATTCATCCATCTCTTGAATCCATTCTGGCCCAACTATCACATCATATTCTAACCTTTCCCAACTCAATGGTGTTCTTCATGGCCTTCCATACAGAGATTCATAGGGTGGCATTCTGATGGAGCTATGCAAATTGTTGTTGTAGGAGAACTCTACCAAAGTTAGGTACTTCTCCCAATGGGTTTGATTATCTATAACATACATCCTAAGAATGTCTTCCATAACCTGATTTACTCTCTCAGTTTTCCCATCTGTTTCAGGGTGATAAGTTGTGCTTAAGTTCAACTGAGTTCCCAACGATGACTGTCAACTTGTCCAAAACCTAGATGTGAATCTAGAGTCCCTATCTGAAATGATCTTCTTAGGTATCCCATGCAAATGGATGACCTCACTTACAAATGCACGTGCCACATCAATGACATCGCAAGTGTCTCTAACTGGAATAAAATGGGCACTCTTGGTCAACTTATCAACTATCACAAGAATGGCATTGTGTCTATGAGATGTGAGCGGCAACCCCACAACAAAATCCATCGAAATGACTTCCCACTTGGACATAGGGACATCATACGGTTGTAGGAGACCTGTTAGGTGGTGGTGATCGGATTTCACTTGTTGACACTCTAGGAACTTGGCGACGAAACAGACTACATCGCGCTTCATGCCTACCCAAAAGAAAATATTCTTCATGTTTGTGTACATTTTCTTCACACCTGGATGCACACAATAAAGTTCTCTATGGGCTTCCTTTAGTATGATGCTTCTAAATATTCCCACCTTTGGGGATGTACATCCTTCCTTGATATCTTAATAGTCCATCTACTTCCAAGCTATATCCTTCATACTTTGGATCTAATTGCCTCCCACTCTGGAGGGTTGAAGTAACCTTTAAATACCAACTATCTCCAAGGAGTTTCCCCAACACCTACTCCCTAAGTTTGAATTTTAAGGGTACCAAGTAGAAGATACGTGGTCTCCTACTCAAGGCATCCATGACCACATTCTCCTTTCCCTTGATGTACAAAATTCCAAAATTGTACTCACTCATAAACTCACTCCATCGCCTTTGCCTAACATTGAGATCCCTTTGAGTGAAGAGATGATTTAAAATTTCATGGTTCGTTTTGAGCTCACAATTTTTCCCCACTAGATAGTGCCTCCAAAGTTTTAGAGCTCGCACTACAGCTTCCAACTCCAAATCATGAGCAGCGTAAAGCTCCTCATGTTGCTTCAACTTCCTCGACGCATACACTATCACTCCTCCATCCTGCATTAGCACAGTCCCCAACCCTTTCTTTGAGGCATCCATGCAGTCGGTGAAGTCTTTTTCCATACCTGACACTCGTAGAATTAGTGCACTAGTTAGTAACCTCTTAAGCTCAATGAATGCACTATAGCATTCTTTTGTCCATTCCTACCTAACCCCCTTGCACTGCAAAGTGGTGATGGGTTTCACTATTTTAGAGAACCCTTCCACAAATCTTCGATAATAGCCTGCTAGCCCCATGAAGCTTCCTACCTCATGAGCATTTTCGACACTGGCCATTCCATAATGGCCTTTACCTTTTCTGGGTCCACAGAGATTCCTTCACCGGAAATGATATGACCTAAATAGTGAATTTATTTCTGGAAGAAGGAACACTTCAACAACTTTCCATACAATTTGTTCTCTCTAAGGTAGGACAACACCACTCGCAAGTGTTCCTCATGTTCTCTTTCATTCTTGGAATAGATGAGGATATCATCTAGAAAGACCTGTACAAAGCAGTCTTCTAAGTACTTCCAGAATACAATGTTCATGAGGCTCATGAATACTATTGGTACATTGGTCAAACCAAAAGGTACTACAACGAACCCGTAATGCCCAAACCGAATTCGAAATGTAGTTTTAGGAATATCGCCTTCCTTAATCCTTAACTGGTAATATCCTGATCGTAAATCAATTTTTGAGAACACCGCTGCTCCTTTCATCCGATCAAAGAGATCATCTATCTGTGGCATTGGGTACCTATTTTTCACTGTAGCACGGTTCAAGTCCCTATAATCTATACACAGTCGTAAGGAACCATCCTTCTTCTTCACAAAATTTATTGGTGCACCCCAAGGTGAGACACTAGGCCTTATTAGTCCTAAGTCGAGTAGTTCTTTCAACTACATCTGTAACTCACAAAGTTTTGGCGCTGTCATCCTATACAGAGTCTTGGAAATTGGCTCTGCACCAGGTTTTAGCTCAATAGTAAAATCAATCTCCCTCTTAGGAGGTAACCCTAGGTTAAAGCATCTAAGCTTGGTAACTTCATCCAGGTAAGCTACTAGCTTGTCTCCTAGCTAACTATGCTAGCACCACAATGTACTCTCCAATTTCTCTAACTTACCTTCTTAGCGTGCATGAAGCCCCATCCTCCTTAATCATGGTTTAAGTCCTTAAAATTTTCTCTTAAAACTAGTTAATGTGATATTGAACATAATGTTGATTAATTATTATAAACCTACTAACCTAGACTAAACTTTAACCTAAGTTTCAATAGTCTTAATCAACATATCTAATCTAATCCAAAATTTAATATTATTATTAGTATCCTAATAATGTATGTATTAACATTTAATCACTTAATTAATTACTCATATTATTAATCACATATAAACATTAATTAACACTAGGTACCTACATACTTTAATTAACCACTTAATTAAGTGAAATAATTCAAATTTAAATTTTAAACCAAATTAAAACAATTAAACTTTAAAATTTAAAATTAAAATAAATAAATTTGAAACAACTATCTTAAACGATTAAAATTAAAATAATAATATTTTTTAAATAATTAAATTAAAACAATTAAGGTTAAAATTAAAATAATTAAATTAAAACAATTAAAATTAAAAACAAAATAATTAAATTTTTAAATAATCTATAATAATAAAATAAAAAGTCGGGCATCGTGGGTCCTCGCATGAGGCCCACATGCCCTCCCCCCCGATCTCTCATTACCCAAAACCCTACATGTTCTTTCCTTTGTTGCCTCTCCCACTTTGTAAATGCAATTAGAGCCTCTCCCACTCTACAACTGCAATCGGGGTTGATGGTCTAAGGGTTTAATTGGCATCCCAAATGCTAAACAATGCTTGATACTCTCATCTTGGTGTTGGTGCTGGTGTTGGTGCTCAAGATTATGCCCTTGTGGGCTCTTCCATTTTTGGTTTCAGGCATGGGTGCTTGCACTGGGCGTCCTCGAATGTTGGCTTCATCCTGCTCGATATTGGACCCAGCCTTGCAAAGACAGGAGGAGATGTAAACACAGAGTCTATTTCTCTACTCATACTCCATAGAAACTTTTCCTGCTATCAAGGCTATCATCGCCTAGCAAAAAATCAATAAGCAACGCATCTTTCCAAGTTGTTTCTTCTCTAAATAATTATTCTCTATCGGCCTCAACGGTTGCTTATGATGGTTTGCCACTTCGACATGCACTGGAAGGAGTTGTGAGTTTGATTCCCTCGAGTGGATCTCTGATGTCTTCTCTGACTTCGATATTGGTGGGGCATTCTCAGTCCCCTCTACTTCTGTCTCCACCACTGTCACCATCTGCGTCTCTGCCTATCACCTAAGCCTGGTTGGTTTAATATTTACCGAGGCGGTCTTCAAAAGGTTGTTCTTAACATGCAACTCCTCAGACACCGTTGTCATGTAGAAATAATTCTCTCAATTAATTTTGAATCCTCAAGAGGGTTTTCAAGCCCAAGGCTTATGAATTTATCTGATACTAATTGCCAGCAGCCAATGGTGGAGCTCGTGAATTCACTGCAGGATTTTCGGTGAAGGAAGCGGGTTGCAGGGGAATCTACACTATACCACAAGTGGTAGAGCTCATGATTCCATTTCCAATGGATTGTTGGGCTCATACTAAGGATGTCCTAGTAGCAAGGAAATACTCTGGGCAACTCTCGGGCACCGCTTCCGATGTCGAGCCAAGGAGGCAATAACTCCTCCACTACAATTAATAATGACACTTTCTCGATGTTTCTGGAGAAATCATGCGACTTTTCTACTTTGGTTTTTCCTCCCCTTTGAATACGAGTATAACTGAGTGTGATATTCCTGTTATTGATTTTTCTTGGACAAGGAATGATTTGGTGCAGAGGGTCACCAAATCTGTTGTGGAGTTCAGGTGCTTTTAGGTGATAAACCACGATGTTTATTTTGATGTGGCGGAGTGAGCTGAGAAGGAATACGATGGATTGTTCGAGCTTATTGATAAATGTTCAATATGTTGAGAAATACATGCTACTCTCCTTGGTCACTAGCTTGGATCCTCCCTGATGCATTATGCGTTGGTGTTCCATGTGGACTTGGTCTTGGTATTTGGTTACTGCGTTGTGACTTTGATGCATATTATTAAGAACCAAACATCAATATAGCATAGAAAAACCTCAGGAAAAGTACTCAACGCCTTGAAAAAGAGATAATTTCAGATAATAAGCCTCTTTGAGGGGGCAACCTCCTTTTAC
>JZKD02S1602417.1:545080-557130 GCA_000966675.3 Picea glauca
GAGACTAGGAGGTATAATTACAACTAATGGACTAAAGCCAACATAAATAAAATAACATTACTAATATAATATGCCCCAATTAAGGGGTAATGAGCCAATATTAGGGCTTAACACATATTGCAAATATAGTTTCCCCATGTGGCTCCTCCCTTAGATTTGGCGCTTGGTATTTGGTCACTTGTGTGTCGAGTGCTTTGGTATGTTGTTTCTTGTGTTTTGTTAGTGCTTAGCTCTTGTACTTGGATATTTTGGCATGGATGTAAAGCCCAAAACACAATTTATTTTATTTTATTTTATTTTTTTTGTTTATACATATTTTTTTTTGTATAACTTTTTTTGTATATTGTATATATATATATATATATATATTTTAAATAGAAGTTTTTGTTGTACAAAGGGATTTCTTTATTAGCGTGGTACTAAAACTAATTAATTTGTTCAAAGTGATTTTTGGGTTAATACCGTGATAGTTACAGGACTTAAAAGCAACTGATTTAAAAGTGAGTAATAAGTGAGGCATAGTTTTGTGTTTTTTTTTTTCAACAGTTTATTTTTGTAAGGCCTGTGCTTCCTTTACATTTTCAATATGTGTATTATTTATATCTATATCTATGTTAAAAGTTGTGTGCTTGGCTTGTAGGTTAGGTGGAGCTGGAGATGGATCTTGGCCCTCAAGCCCAGATTTATATTTACACTCCTATATATTTTCATATACAGATTCTTTATATGTTTTCTATTTACATAACTCCTTTCAAGGATTTCACTTGTACAAGTGAAGGATTTCACTTCTAAAGGTCAACAAGTTTTAATGTTTTAGAGGGTTTCAGGGCTGTTTTTCCCAATTGTTGGAAAGGGTTTCAAGGGTTGTAATTAAAGGGTTTCAGGTTGCATGTTTTCAGGGTTGTTTACAAGACACATAACATAGCTTTCAGTCAAGAGTCAAGAGGATGGGTTGGTAGGTAGGCCCTTGGCCCTAGATTTTTAACTAGTGCTCTGATACCATGTGTAATGTGTGTCCAAGCAGAGACTTATAAAACATAAATTTAAATATAGAAATGCTATCATAATTTCTTTACAGTCCATTATTCATCATAATAACAATGTTCAACAGAATTAAAAATGAGCAGCATGATAATAAACAACATATTCAGCATAATTATTATGAACAATATATAAATAATGAACAACAACATAATAATGATGATAATAAAACATATCTACTTCAAACTGATGTTGTTTTGAAGCTCTTCCTGAAGCTCTTCCCAAATTGATTAACTTCCCAGCCATCTAGGAATAGCCTATCTGGCTCCCTAGCCCCAAGATTCCTTACAGTTTCTTAGCCCCCAAGCCCAAAATTCCCAGCAACAAGTTCCCCCTGTGAAATTCCTCAAGTCTGTAAGCACAAAATAGTTGCAGAATAGATGCACAGTCCAAACTTCCTGATGTCTTCTCCTTTTTTTCCTCCTCCAACCTTTCACTTTTCTTAATTTGAAAAATGTTACTCCACCCAAAAAGCTCCCTTCCCGGTCCTCTTCCTTTCCTTATCCCCTTCTCCTTCCTTCCAACCGCCTTATCCCCCCATTAAATCTCAACCACCTTATCCCCCATTAAGCCTCAACCACCTTATCCCCCCATTAATGGGTCCATCTACCAATACAATTAAATTATAAAATAAGTCTTAAAAAAAATAAAAAATAATAATTTATTAAACTAATATTTATTGAACTAATATTTATTAAACAAATATTTAATCATGATACTTAATTAATTCATTAGGGTTGTTACAATTTTGTATGTCATGACCTGTCTTACTTGTGGCACATATCAATGGTTTAGCCTTCTTAACTCTTTGATTTTTTATATTAATATTTTCCCATAGGGTGAATATCTCATCTATCAAATCCCATACCTGTCCAGTTTTAAATCCCAATTGAA
This sequence comes from Picea glauca, assembly GCA_000966675.3. Taxonomy (NCBI): domain Eukaryota; kingdom Viridiplantae; phylum Streptophyta; class Pinopsida; order Pinales; family Pinaceae; genus Picea; species Picea glauca. Next base: position 547,016 of record JZKD02S1602417.1, read on the forward strand.
AATAGTTATCCACAACTCTAAATATATCACTTCCTTTGCGATTTTTTTCTTCTGCATTTTCATCATCAAGTGGGAATCCTATTTCCATACAACATTGCTTCTAAAACTTAACATCAACATTTGATCTCTCACTGCGGCATATTTCATAAAATTTATTATAGATAAATATCACCCTTTGAATGAAGGTCATAGACATTTTGTACTCATTGTTTGTGTTATGATCCCATGCTAGTAACTTTGCTTCTGAATCTGTTAAACCGGCTTAAATTGTGCATTTTCCTGTCTCAAAAAGAGGATTATTGGGATATTCTTGCATCAATTCTCTTCTAGCCTTTGCAGAATGATTTTCTCCAATCACATAATATTTGTAGTCAAATCATTTTGATCTATCAAATTATTCCCTCGTAGGAGCTTCCATTGGGTCAACAAGAACTAGGTAGTCAACCACATGTGCATATGGATTGTACCTAATCAATGCTTTCAAATTGTGAATATGCAAGTGATGCAGTTTTCTAATTTGATATTTTTCCTGCCCTTCTATGGGTTTATAAAGTAGTTTCACATTCAACTGAAATGTGTGGTCATCATCAACTAAGTTTGTCATCCTCATTCTATTTCGAATGGAATTTTGTGTTGTTTTCACAATACCATCCTCTAGATCAACACCTAGTGTTATTATTTCTCTTCTACCTTTAGTGCTTTCACTATAATACTTTGAGTTAACGATGGCTTCTTGAACATTATCAATATTTGTTTTCTTCCTCTTATGATTTAAATGTGTTTCATCTAAATCAATGATTTCTTCATAATCAATAGGAATATACTCATCATAGACCAACTCTCTTTTGTGTTTATCTTGTTTGTTCATTTTGCGAGAAGGAGAGATAACCTCATTGGGACCAATCTCAAAAAAATCTTCATTTGGAGTTTCCTCATTTTCAAATGTAACCCTTTTAGTATTTCTAGAATGAGGATTTTTCTTTCTTCTTTCATGTTCTTCTTTGTCTACTCTTGCAGGTTCAACCTCCATTACTTTATGTTTCTTTTTTCTTCCTTATTGTGCCTTTTCAATATGAAAAGCATTGATGACATCCATGATATCATTCTTGGTAGAGTAAATCCCTAGTAACATATGTGAAAGTCATTAAACAAAATCCTATAAAATAAAAATATAACATTTTCATGTTAAATAAAATTAAAACATTACCGTGATACTAAAAATAATAAATGACACAAAAATAGAAATAAAAAACTTACATTTCCTTTCTCAATGTCATCAACAATGGATGCACATAATTCTGAAAAACATTCAATCTTGTTATAATTGCTCAATTTGAAACAATATCTAAACTTGATATAAGTTCTCCCTTGTTTGACAAGTGCATAAACAATATCTGTGTTTGGCACCAAACATATATCTCGTAACAAGCCAAGTGCCTGACAATTTCCTTGCACATGTTCTAATTCGGCACAATAAAAATATATATGATCTCCATTGTTTCCTCGATTGTCTTTAACAAACCAAGAATATTCTTGTTTGTTTTCACCTTCCACAGATTTCCACTCTCTAACATTCTTCATTGTCTTTGATAGCTCAGGTGTTAATCTATTATTTTGTTGCCTAACGTTCATGCAGGTTCCAGTTGCATTTTTAGATGCCATTATTGTAGGTCATGATCCAAATATATTCATAGATAATCTCTTTCCTTCCATTTTCCTATATTAAGATAAAAAAAAAAATTACGACTTCCACATTATAATAAACTAAAAAACACAACATTGAATATAAAAACTAATTTAAAAAAAAATTAAAATTATTTTACCCATATGTAAAAAAAATTGACCCATGGACTTATTGGGCTTATGCTAGGACCATGGACTATGACTTGGATGTGGGGGACCAGCGTTGTGGCCAAGCCATGGGAGTGCCCATGGCTTGGCCACAGAGATTCCCCCCCACGATCAAATCATAGTCCCGCCAACCCTGTGGCCAAGCCGTGCATAGGCCCACAACTTAGCCACAGGGTTGGCCCCCCATGGCCAAGTCATAGTCCCTCTAGCCCTATGGCCAAGTCATGGGTGTTCCCACGGCTGGCGCCCCGTGGCCAAGTCACGGTCCCGGGGACTGTGACTTGGCCGTGTGGGGCCAACCCTATGGTCAAGCCATGGATGTACCCACGGCTTGGCCACAAGGATGGTCGGGCTAAGGCACAAACATTGCGCAGTAACCACCTGTTACAAGGGAAACAATCTCTATGGCCAAGGGTAAACCACAACAGAAAGGTATGACTGCAGAAATCAACTCAATTCCAACATATGCTATATAAACTAATGTGAAATAGAAGAAAGAGGCCTACCTCGATCCAACATTTGATGATGTTCCATTGTTGATTACTTTGACCCAAATCTTTATACCTACAAGAAGTTCTCAACAAACAAGCAGAGAAAGTACATAGTGATGATATAAAAGGGGTTAGAACATCAGATAGCATAATCCATTAATAAACATTACAAACACACCCATGGATAATAATCATATATTTGCAAGATACCAATAGAACGGGAAATGAGTATTTCTATTAATAATTGATCAGCAGAAGTGACAACATTATAGACTTCCATGTCAGCATTGTTCGAAACCATGAAACCGAGTTCCTTCCAACTGGGTCTCCACCACTTCAATCCTCTACCAAAGGCAAGCTCATAGGAAAGAGGAAATGAGGTCCTCTCAACAATAGGGAAAGATCTTGGGGGATGAACAATGTTTTCAGACTTGAGGGGAAAAGGGATGCAGACTCAATATGAATTAATTTCTCCAGAGTAACTTTGCTCTCAAAGTTTAATGCTTTCTCTTCTTTTCCATAGCTCGAAATTGTTCTCTTATATCCTTCAGAATGTCGCTGAAGGGTTGAGTCAGAACATTTCCAGTATATGGAAGGCCAAGGATCAGAGATATTCTATCGTGACATGTAAACTCGACTTCATTTTGTATTTTCTGGCACAAATCCTGATATACACAAGATTTAGTGGAGCAGCAAGCGTATACGCATCTTGTATAACTGATAGGGAGCGTATATGTGGAAAAATGTATATTTTTGTCTCTGGATTCATCAAAAAGGGATGATAAGTTTGCATAGGGAAATGGAAAAAGGCCCTTTGTGAAAGATAGAAATGGTGATGCAAGTCTTGCTAAAACATATTCTCCCTAATGTGTGAGATCAAAGTAGTATCTGCGATGGACGAAATACATTATCAATAACCTAGAAGTGGAGTGGTAGAGAACCAGTTGGACGAACTCGTTTGCTCGTTACATTATGTACTGACTTTGCATACATGGATGCCAAGTATACAATGTAGATCCATGTGGAAAATATACCAAACAAGTGTTCATGGCCATGAATAGGAAAATACAAATGCGGTTACATGCCAAAAACTGTCATAGTCATAAAAAAGGCCCGGTGAAACCAGTCTCAAAATCAATATGAAGATATTTGTATACCACGAAGTACAGTTTGATCTCCCATGATCACTGAAGTCAAATAGGTACTGGTCCAATGAAGGGGAAGCAACAACTTAGGGAAGTTGCAGCCACATAGTGATGTCTTCAAGTCTTCTACACTATCCACCAAAGGTGAAAGTCTACATCATGTGAATAAAGGAGTTGAGTTCGAACACGATGAGACATCGTTTGATTACTGATCATTGAGGTATACTATTAACAAACGTGAGATAGCCTAACAATAATGAAAGTAGGTATCAAGGCTCGGAGTACATTCCTACAAGTGTGAAAAACGAGTCGATGTCGAACACATGAGAAATCCATTGATCAGGAGACATTGATGTATTCCCATCTATCAATGGCAAGAGAGCCTGCCACTAATGACTGTAAGCCTCAAGGTACTCATAAAACTCTAGGTCCCATATCCAGAATATATGAGTTGAAGTCGATGGAAAGAGACCCGCTGAAAGGAGAGCATTGAGGCATCTTTCATCAGTCATCACGAGGACCAAAGTAGGAGCTTCATGATTTGGTGGAGATTGGACGAAGAACATGTTAATGAACCAATGACCCTGTGTGTCTTTCTTGTGTGCCAAATGCAAGCGGTACATGAAAAGGACCCTCTGAATAGCAGCCAATGATGAAAAACTACTGACAAAGGTGAGGAAACCACCAATAAGGCTAATGGAATCCAAGACACTGCATGAATCCCAAAGTGTGAATAGATGTCTTGCTGTCAAACATAAGGGAAACCACCCAGTCAATGACCAATGATGAAATGTCGATTGTTGGGTTCAAGGTGACCTACCAATGATGAAAGTAGGGCCAAGGCGCATGATAAGGCCAAAGTATCATGTGATTCTGAGACAAACTGAGGGTATGGCGGACATGCAAAGTCAATATTTCTAAGGAGTGGATGACATAGGTTGATAGACTTCCTTTGAACAAGATCATGAGACATACGGTGGACTCCGACAACATAGACTTAATGATGTGACAATTAGATGCAGGAGGCATCAATAACATTCTCTATAGGGACTAGAAGAGTAACCAATCGGTAGAGAAATATCTGTAGCGAGATCAGCTTCCTAAGGCCATGCTAAACCCAAAATTATGATGACACAAGGAATCAATAACTTTGTGCTCTGTTCAAAGGCGACACGACTGCTGCCAATTACAATATAGTACTCCCTTCTCGCTCGTCGTTTTTTGCTTTTTCATAACAAATGAATGTTATGATACAAAGGAGGGAACAAGTGTCGCAAGTAAGAAAAACTAGTTCCAATAGTGGAATGTACCTATGCTTAATGAAAGGAAATGCACGCGGGAGATGGGCACTCGAGGTGATGTTCCCTCCAGGGTATAGGGTGTCAAATTGCGAAGGATATAAACAAGGCTCTACTTGGTTGAGGGTGAAAACTGATTAGGCAATGGTTTATAACGCAAAGAGAGAATCGACTAAAGGCTCAATATTGCAAGCGAGGGAATGAGATACAATCACAACTTAATTCCAAAAAAAATTCCTTTTTTATATCTTTTAGTCTAATTGGTGTGAAAAAGGGGTAAACTTGTGCCAAATAGACATCTTTTCAAATCCAATTTACGAGTGTGAAAAAGACAAGTTCACTCAACAATCTTTTCAATTTTTGGTAGCGAGTCAGAAAAGAGCTTAACCAAGACTCGTGACCTTTCAAATCCAAATTTAATGAGCGTGAAAGGGACAAATCATTCGAAGATATTTTCAATTTTTGGTCGAGTCGGAAAAGAGCTTAACTGAGGCTCATTTTTCGGTCTTAATCAACATGTAAATGGGGAGGCCAAGGCTCCCATCTCGGCCTTCTGCCGAAAGTCGGTACCTTACGGATAGCTGACAAAAGCTTGGGAAAACCCAAGGCTTTCCAATTCAAGGAGGAGAAGGTGCTAACGGAGGATACGGTCTCTGTGATGGTTCGAATAATGTCTCTTAATGGAAAATACATAGGTGGGGGAATGGGATGTCCCATCAGGTCATCCCAATCGAAAGGAACCTTGTCAGGACTTAGAGGGAGAGCATTCGGGGGAAGAATAAATCTCTCTCGTTCAGAAGGGGGAGGATTTGAAATATTGATGACATGACCGAAAGGTGCATCATTCTCTTCAGGGAGAGTAGGGATGACCAGATATTGCATTGGTGTGGCCACTTCTTCAATTATAGGCTGAAGAGGATGCATAGTAATGGGGGCAAGAGACACTTCACTCTTAACAAAGGGGGTGAGGTCGGGAGAATATTGCGTCGGTGGAACCACCGATATGATCAAGGGAGAAGTGGTGTGAAGAGAAACCACTAATGCCTCAGAATTTGAAGGTCTCTTGGGTGAGCCCCATGCATCTGGTATCTTGGCAGTAATTAGACACAAATGAGTAAGGTGACTTCCTTCACAAGTTCTGCAAAAGAATCTAGGCTTATGTCTGAGGCGTCTGGGCTTCTCGATGTAACTAGTAGGGGAAAGAGAGTCATCTCCTGTATGATGAATAGAAGTGGGAGACGTGACATGGCTATGATTTAGGGAAAAAATAATGGTGCCCTTGACATAATTGGTAGAGGTTGGGGGCAAGCTGTCGATGTAGTTTGTAGAAGAAGTCGACCCATCTCCAACATGACTGGTAGAGGTTGGAGATGGAGCACCAGTATGACTAACAGTGACTGGGCTGGCAATCGATGGTGACATTTGATTCCACGGTCCGGGGAAAGATTGATTCTGAAAAATTGCAAGCCAAGCAGGATCTTGGTATACCTCTTTCCCTAGCTGAGAAAGGTATTGGTTCACGCCAAAATGGTCTGAAGAGGTTTGGACGGGAATCGTCACTGAGGTCTGTGAAGAGACCGAGGTAGGATGAGGATTATTCGAGTGAGGATATGTTTCCCCCTTGTGAAGGGATCCCATAAAGAGGGTAGAACGAACCGTAAAATTGATTCTCTCCATATGAAAGACCTGGTGGTAATTGAGGACCTGTCATGGAAAATGTGTTCGAAGGAACTGACATGGAAGACGAAAGATACATGGGTGGGGTGTAATAAGTGGGATAAGCACCCATCTTAGTATTGGCTCCTGAAAGAGGATAGCTATTATTGAATCTATGGGGGGGAAGGTTCCACCCTCCCATGGGGACATGACTCATATCAAATGAAGCAGTAGGAATCAGAGCCATGGTGCCCCCAGGTCCAATGCTATGATTCATATATGTGGGTTAGGGAGAGGGTTGCACGAGGGGAGGCATATCAACAGAAAAATGGCTAGGGACCCAAGGTGCAGACTGAGCATTGTAGTTCTGCATACCATTGTAAAAAATGGAAGGGTCCATCCCCATGAAATTAGCAGGTATCATGGGGTGGGTAGCAATGAATGAGGGAGCAAAAGAAAATCCACTGTCCATAATGATGAAAACCAAAATAGACACCTAACGTCGACTAGTAGTCAAAGAGAATACCAAAAAGTCAAACGGCTAATATGCATGCAAACGAGCTAAAGTGGCTGAGTGGCCTCCCTCGCTAAAGAAGGTATGTCTCGTCCAAGAGAGACCTGAGACTCCTCACTAAATTTTGGAGGTAACAGAATAATTTATAAGGGACCTCGTAGGATTAACAACCAGTTGGTCAGATCCCCCCAGAGAGGTAATCCTGCATAAAGGCTGTGTGTTGTCTGACCCCTATCTAACTCAGGATATAAGCAAAATAAACCCTGCAAGTAACCTATGAGATAACTAAGTCAAGAAACTAATAAACCACTGTATAACTGATGCACAAATGAGCAATCGTATGTTTGGATCACCATATGGGCAGGGTATCAAAGCCCAAAACCTTGAAAGCACCGTCTCTCACAGAGGTATGGGTACTAGCAAGATCCCCAAATACGAATAAATCCACAGAAATATCTTTGATGCTAGGTGAGTATCCAGGGGTTATTCCTTCAACTAACTTCGTGCGACCTTGTGATTAACTCCGATGTGAGTTAAGCCTCCTGATATTACCAATTATACAATGGACTTCTCATCTCCCTATCTCAGATACATATGTTGATTTAATTTCCTTGGAGAAGTTTACTCACAATATTATATTCCAAGGCACTAAATCCTAGGCTAGTTTGTGCACCCTAAATATTAAATCGTGACTAATCAATTTTAGTTTAAAGCATAAATTTTATTGGTCATGGTTACTCAAAAAGGTATGGAAGTGAAACTCATGGTGTTATGACTCTGCAAGAAAATAAATACGGATATAATGCAAAGTTTATCTTTAACTTTTCAATAAATGATATGCTAAATAAGAATAGCGAAGTCTTCAATTTCAACTATGCAATTTAGAAGTAAAATGCAATCTTTCACTAAATGTGTTAAGATAATGATAAAGATTCCAAGACAGAAATGCCAACCAATGCAAAATGCCTATTTTTTTGTATTTTCAATATACTAAAAAGAAAATGGATGGACTGATGAGCCACATGATATATAAATTCTACTGTGTATAAAATAAATAAATCAATCAGAATACCAAGCAACTAAGTAAACAACCCAGATAACAAGGACAAATCAAAAATGGAAAACAAAGAGAAAGACTATGCCTAAAAATTCAAATCCAAACAGGTTTCCTGTCATCCCAGATAATCTCAACAGGAACTATAGAGACCTAAGAAGGCTCAACAATCTTCAAATCCCACCCAGTAGTCACTAAACCAAGAAAAACAAGAAAGGGGAAGTGGTATACGTGATTGTTCAGGAGAACAGAAAATATATACGCTTCTTGCAGTGAGACAACAAGCGTGTATACACGACTGTCAAGGAAAAAAGGGTGTATATGCTTTAAAACAACGCCAAGCAAGGGAAAAAGGATGAAAACTCAGACTCAGAGTGAACATAATCTGCCAAGCAGTGATACAGCAAGAAATACAAAGGAAAAAGAGCAATGTAAGAAGAAAAAGTACTTCAACCCTTAGAAGGAATATCTCTTCCCTAGTGGAGTGGTCATTTCTGTTACAAGGGAAAAACTCTCTATGGCCAAGGGTAAACCACAACAAACAAGTATGACTATAGAAAACAACTCAATTCCAACATATGTTATGTAGACTAATGTGCAATATAAGAAAGAGGCCTACCTCGATCCAACGTTTGATGATGTTCCATCGTTGAGTACTTTGACCCTAAGCTTTATACCTACAAGAAGTTCTCAACAAACAAGCAGAGCAAGTACATAGTGATGATATAAAAGGGGTTAGCACATCAGATAGCATAATCCATTAACAAACATTACAAACACACCCATGGATAATAATCATATATTTGCAAGATACCAATAGGACAGGAAAGGAGTATTTCTATTAATAATTGATCAGCAGAAGTGACAACATTATAGACTTCTGTGTCGGCATTGTTCGAAACCATGAAATCGAGTTCCTTCCAACTGGGTCTCCACCACTTCAATCCTCTATCAAAGGCAAGCTCATAGGAAAGAGGAAATGAGGTCCTCTCAACAATAGGGAAAGAGATTGGGGGATGAACACTGTGTTTAGACTTTAGGGGCAAAGGGATGCATACTCAATATGAATTAATTTCTCCAGAGTAACTTTGCTCTCAAAGTTTAATGCTTTCTCTTCTTTTCCATAGCTCGAAATTGTTCTCTTATATCCTTCAGAATGCAACTGAAGGGTCAAGTTGGAACATTTCCAGTATATGGAAGGCCAAGGATCAGAGATCTTCTGTCGTGACATGGAAACCCGACTTCATTTTGTATTTTCTGGCACAAATCCCTATATACACGAGCTATAGTGGAGCAACAAGCGTATACGCATCTTGTATAACTGATAGGGAGCGTATATGTGGAAAAAAGTATATTTTTAGCTCTAGATTCATCAAAAAGGGATGATAAGTCTGCATAGGGAAATGGAAAAAGGCCCTCTGTGCAAGATAGCAATGGTGAGACAAATCTCGCTATAACACCACCATGAGCCAAAACTAATAAAATTTAAGAAAAAACAATAAAAAAGATAAACAAATCTTAAGGATTTTGTTAATATGTTTTGAAAAAAGTCTCAAATTTTTTAAAAAGTTGGGTATTTTTTAGAAAAAAGTAGAAAACATCTAAACAAATTTAAGGTTTTTTAATTTTTGCATGAAAAAATATTATGTGATTCAAAGATAATCTTATAATTGTTGTTTACAAAAATAACTAACCTCTGAAATTCTAGATTCTCCTCAGATTTCTTCTCGATGTTTCTACCTGGTAGCTTGCTCCAAATCCTAAAACAAATACTGCCCAAGATATAACACAATATAAAAAGATAAAACAAGATTGTGTATATATAACACAAATGATATAAATTACTGTTAGTATGACGAATGTGGGATAAATAAAAATTAGGTATATTGTCTACATATATACCTAAAATTATATGGATCATCAATATGTTTAATAAATGTGGGATAAACAAATAAACATGATAAATATTGTATTTAACATGTAAATAACAAAATAAAAGAGTAAAAATTGTTTTTAATTTTTAAGGGAAAATAAGCGAAAACAATTGGGGGGGAATTTTGGAGGGAAAATTTTGAGGGGGAAATTTTGGAGGGAATTTTTTTTTTT
>JZKD02S1602417.1:557178-576290 GCA_000966675.3 Picea glauca
TAATAATGTCATAGGGAGGGTGAGCATTTGTATCATTCTATGTTCTCAAAGAAAAGGGATGGCTTCGTCAAATAAAGAAGATTTTATTTCTGAGACATCAACAAATTGTTCGCATACCTCTTATGTTGGGACTAGAAAATTCCATAGCAATGTTTGTGATGCAAATGAGGCATCGTATTTTTCAGCTAGTCATAATTTTGATCATGGTGCAAGCAACTTTATTCAACATGTTCCTCATGAAAGTCCTAAATCATAGGACTTTGAAGGAAACGATGATGAAGAGGAGGAAAATGATGGTGATAAATCTAGTGAGAGGTTTAATAGTAATGAAAATAATCAAAATGTAGGTCAAAGTGGAGACTATGATCAACATTTAAATGATTGGGATGAAAATTTTACTCCAACTGAGCAGTTTCAAGGTACATCGGAATCAACAATCAAGTGAAAGAAAAAAGTCATCGGAAGAAGTGTTATGATTCTCCAAACAAATATTTAGGTATGATAATTGATGGCATGGACCAAAAGAAAACACTTCTACCACATTTTATCTGTTCACCCAAAAATTTACAGGAAGAGAATTTCATTCAGTTTCACTTGGTTGGTTGTATGGTTTTCAATGGAAAAATGTGTCCAAGGGTTTACTTCACAGCTCCAAATATTCATAATGATGTGAATCTGAGCATCACTATAATTCATCATGTGCTCACTCACTAGTTTGGAAATCTTCCTCAAGTTCTCTACAATTGGACAACAGTAGTCATGAAAATAAAAATCAAATTGTGTTTGGATATCTAAGCATGCTTGTTGAAATGGGAATCTTTCAAAAGGTGAAAGTTGGTTTCCTTCTTGTTGGACATACTCATGATCATATTGATCAAATGTTCAGTTGTTTTTCAGTAACATTGAAGATGAAAAATGTTGGAAGTCTACCATCATTGATTGAATGTATCAAGAAAGAATACATTCCAGAGATTTTTTTTCATATATAAGAAGAAACTGTTGACATGAGAAGATTTATTTAGGGATTGTATCGTGAAGAACAATGTATTGAGAAACTTAATGACATTAGCTTCCAACATCAATTTTGTTTCAAACAAATTGATGGGAAAACACTTATATGGGGAAAGAAGTATTGAACTACTACATAATGGGGTCCTTCATTAGGTTTATCATTTTTGAACTTCATTCCAGATCATCCAATTTTTGCATCAAAGTTATTATTTTTACAATCAGTTGCTGAAATCCATAGTGCACGGAGGCGTAATAGAGATGTAGATTATTCTGAATGCCTGGAAGAAATTAAAAAGTCCATTAAGGATACATATGAGTACTTTAATGTTGTTGATTCTATTTGGTGGGAGTCTTTTTTCAATAGTCAAAGTGACATAATTTCAAACTCAACAAATGAAGATACAATGTTGAGGACTCCATTTCATTGGCCACAAAATATGCCAAACGAATTTGAAGAAACAAACATTGTTGAAGTTCAACAAGAATATCAAGGTGCTATTGAGTTTACACAAGCAAAGGAAAGAGAAATGTATATTGGTTCGCGAAGGTCACGTGCGCAACATGAAGTCATGTAAGACCTTTACAGGGGTTCAATACAAGATATTAAGGAGGATAGCATGATTTCATTTTTAGCGACTGCAGATCCACATGGTTATCCATTTTGGATAGGAAAGGTTATAAAGATTGAGAAATAAAATGATGATGTTATTGCAATTGAAGTGCATTGGTATGCAACAAGTACACACCCATTCAATGTTGTGTACAAGCCATAGATGGTGGTTGAGAAACATGTCAATAGAAAGAGAAAAATAAGGGGTCAAAATACAACTCGTCGTCGCACCAACCTCTTAAAATTAGATGATGTTGACATACTTGTTTATGACTTCAATTTGACAAAGAGAGGAACTCTTCTCTCCAAGACAATAGAGATTATCAAGAGGTTGTTGCCACATGAAATAAATGCAAGATGGGAGTCTGTTGAACCTAGTCGTAGATCTAAAAGGCATTTGACATCTGAAATGTTGGGCATGCATGTAGACTCAAATGGTGCATTCATCGACAATAGAGAAGATTATGGATCATCTACATATTCATCCAAACATTCATCTGAAGACAATGTATAATTTGATGGTATTTCAAAAACCACGAGTCAATCTGAATAAGTGTATGAAACATTTTATGCATTTTTGATCCATATGATGTTTGTATGGTAACTAGAAATGAGCATTGAACTTACATATGATCTTGCATGAAGTTATGAATCTTTTGTTATGTATTATGAATGATATGTTTTTTATTATGGATAATATAATAAAATTTCTTAGGTCATATGTTTTGAATATGGTCAATATAACAATAATTTTAAGAAATTATTTATGTTTCATTCAATGTAACTTGTATTTACTTTTTTATTATTATAAGTAAAAAATTATTAAAAAACGACGTTGCATTTTTAAAGTATATTGTGATAGTTTCATGGCATTATGCATTACCTTGTGCTTTGTGTGATAATAAGATTTAAAAAGTAAACATTTAAGGGTTGATTTTATGTTTTTGTTTACAGTAATGATGAGTTATTTTACCACATTATAAAAATGTGTCATTTTCATACCCCAATTCTAGAATGGGTGCTACCGGTAGCAGTACTTTTCAATTTGATGGTTGATTTTGAGGTTTTGGTTTTAATGGTACCAAGTGATAAAAATACGATTTCAAATGATCTCAAAATTTAACGTTTTGAAAAGAAAAAAAAATAAAAAACGTGTTTTTTTTAGGTGTTGATTTTAAGTTTTTTCTAAGCTATTGTCTGAGTTTTGAAGGCCATGTTTGAAAAATGTTGTAATTTTTACCCCTTTTAAAAAAATGGTGCTACTGGTAGCACCAATTTTTTATTTGGGGGTTGATTTTGATGTTTTTTATGCAAAAATATGGGTTTTGAGGGCCAGAGTTCTCGTTTTGAGGTCACAGCTCTCATTAAGTTGGTAACTATGTAATCTCATGTGCTGCAAATTCTATTCTTAAGATTCTTCTCTTTCTTAATAAGTCTTAAATGGTAAACTTTTCCATGCAGCATACTTAACCAAGTCATTTAAAAGATCATTTTGGGATCAATTCTAGTGCTCTTATGTTGCATATCTTTCTTCTAAAGATCTTTCCTTAAGGAGACTATTTTTGCTTCCAAGATTCCAATCGTTTTCTCCTTTTATTCTAACTGAATTCTAAGTATTTCCTCAATTATTTTGTCTTCTTCTATTTGAATTTTTAGACTTGTGATCATCTACTCGATTTATTCAGAGTTGGACTTCTAAGATCCCTCTTTCATTTTTAACTCTGCCTTAAGTGGCTTGTTTTTCTTTCTTTCCTACCTAAGTTCTTCTAATGCACTTATTAAATTTCCTTTGAGATCGACCTCACCTTCTTCTTCTTCAAGATCATATTCTACTTCCATGAAGAGTAATTTTTTTGAATCACTGCCACTATCATTATCCTTCTTGTTTGATGAGGAGCTGACCTCCTTTGAGTAGAAAATTTTCTTGAAGAATTTTCGTTTGTTTCTTCTCTTGTTTCCCTTTTGATATTTATTTTCCCTTTTAGAAGCTTCTTATTCATCACTATCTTTATTCTTATGAGGAAATTTAGAAGCAAAATGACCAATACCACCACAATTAAAACATTTCATTGGAACCATACCTTTATACTTTTCAGTTCCTTTCTATAATGTCCTTATGAAGTTAGCCATCTCTTCATGTTTGTCTAAATCATCACTACAACTGCAACCCATTTTTTTACTTTTGATTGATCTTCTTCTTTGTCTTCTTGGATGCCTTGAAAGTTTCTTCCATCATGACTGAGTTCTCCCATTCCGTTCTCATTTCACAGGCTATAAATATTCCATGTAGCTCATCCATGCTCAATGTACCGATATCTTCTCTTTCTTCCAGGGATGATATTTTAGGATTAAATATCATAGGAAGAGACCTCAATACCTTTTGAAAAACCATTGATTCATCAAATTCTAATCCCAATCCCTTAATATTTCTAACTATTTCGTCAAATCACAGAAGGTAGGCTGCAATGTCTTCATCTTCCTTCATATTTAACTATTCAAACTTAGCTCTGAAAATTTGAATCTTATCTCCCTTAACCTTGGCATCTCCTTCATAAATATTTTGGAGTTTATCCCAAAGATACGTTTCACTTTCATAATGCATAGCCTTGAAAAATAATGAATCAACTAGACTTCTCATAATAGAACCTTTATCCTTTGAGTTGTTTTCACTAAGTTCTTTCCATCTCTGTCAGTTGGGGGAGTGGCTGGTGTTGTATACCCATCTACTACTGATTGTCAAACACCAAATCCTTGTTCCTGTAAAAAGGTTTTCATCCTTTTAATTGAGAAGGTATAGTTCTGACCATCAAACATTGGTGCTCCAATCTTAGCATATTCCATGATCTCCTTCCAGTGGTTAGACTGCTTCTTGAAGGACCTTCTCTGATACCAATTGTTGGAATACTGAGAGGGGGGGGTGAATCAGTATGAGAAAAAATATTACTTTTAATCACAATATAAAACCTCCAAAAAATATCATGACCATTCAATATATCATCAACACCATAATTCAATGCATAAACATCACATAAACATAGTACAACAGAATTTTATGTGGAAACCCAATGCGAGAGAAAACCATAGAATGATTTTCTTATTTATCAAAGAGTACATTCATTGGAAGCACCAACTTCCTATTTCTCCTGCTACAACTAGAAGGAGGATCCAACCCCCTATTTACATCCTGCAACATGAAGGAATCTCCAACTCCCTAACTTATCGGCTCCAACCGGAAGGAGGCTACAACCCCCTTTCCTTTCCCCATCCAAACGCCCCGAAATATAAATGTAGAACAATTTGTCACTACATATGTCGTTGTAACTGATAACCTATTGTTTGAACTATTTCTGATACCTTTGTTTCTGCTA
Source organism: Picea glauca (assembly GCA_000966675.3). Classification (NCBI taxonomy): domain Eukaryota; kingdom Viridiplantae; phylum Streptophyta; class Pinopsida; order Pinales; family Pinaceae; genus Picea; species Picea glauca. The sequence goes on from JZKD02S1602417.1 coordinate 562,168, forward strand.
CTCATTTTGATATCTCATCAAGACTGCAACCACACATACCTCATACCAAGATTCACAAGAGAGTTCTCCAAATCAAATGCTTGGAATATATAAGACATATATGTTCCTATTTCTTCAGAATACACACCCTAACATACACAGGAATACATACCTTCAACCTATAGTTGACCTGCGTTTTAGATCCCTGATATTCAACAATTTTTCCTCACAGGTCCATGACCCTATATATTGTTTGCTCATAGATGTTTGTGCTTTTCCTCACTGTAGTCTATGGATGTATGCTCTTTTCCTCCTGAAACCCATGGTTTTACTCAAATAACTGTTGTCTGTAACTTCTTCTCTGTACACTCAACTCCTGCAAACTTCTTCTCTCACTGAACTTCACTGACTTCAAACCATTGCCTTAGATCCACAAATTAGTATTCACATAAGTGATATTCAATTGACTCTACACTAGATTTTAATGAGGATCTCATGCAACTGACATGCAACTTGTTAACTTTTGTTTACAGTTACTTTAACATGCAATTGACATGCATCTTGTTAACTTATGTTTACATCTCTTTTACGTTGACATGCAACTTGTTAACTTCTGTTTACAGTTACTTTAACATGCAACTAACTTGCAGCTTGTTAAATTATATGTACAACTCCTTTACCTTGACATGCAACTTGGTAACTTCCCATTCAAGGGTTGACAACATTGACAACCAATATTTCAACAATTCAATGACAACTAATCTTTCAACAATTAATCTTTCAATAATTAATATTTCAACATTATACTTGATGGCTAGTTTAAATAGCTGCAAAAATCCCATCCACGTGTAATGTCTGGTTCTCTGAAGCTTACTCGGGGCCTGCAAGTAGTGCGATGCCTAGTGATATGTGTGGATAATGGTTAACTTTCCCATCAAATAGTGTTTCCACTTCTTAACATATTGAACCTGGGCATGGATTCCCTTATCATATGTAGGGTATTTTAAAACTACCCCATGAAACATCTTGTAATTATAACACACTGGCTAACCTCCTTGCATAAAAAAAATTCCCATAGCATACCCACTTTCATTTTTCTCCGCTTAGAAGGGATTCTGCAAGTTAGGAAATGTGAGAATTAGTGCTTTACTAACATTTCATTTTATCTCATTGAAATCTTCCTACTAATTCTTTCCCCACTGGTAACTCTTACCGCTCATTTTTATAGTGTGGAGTGATGCAACTATAGTAGAAAAAGATGATACGAACTTCCATAGGTACTTTTCTGCCAAAACAAATCTCCTAATTTCAGTAACATTAGTAGGAACTAACCGTTTTTTGATGTCCTCCATCTTTGCGAAGTATATCTTGAACTCCCCTCCATCGATCACATACCCAAAATACACCATTGACTATTAAGAAAACTCACATTTCTTGAGGTTATCTGGTGGCTAGTGATTTTTTAGAGTCTCTAACACCTACATGAGATGTGAGATGTGTTTCTATAAGGTAAAGATATAAACCAATATATCATCCAAATACACTATAACAAATGAATCTAAATATGGGTGTGATACATCATTCATTAGTCTCATAAATGTAGTTGGTGCATTACATAAACCAAATGGCATGGCCAACCATTCATACAATCCTTTCCTTGTCTTGAAGTTGGTCATCCAGGTGTTTTATTCTTTGACACATCCCTGGTAGTATCCTTATTTGATATCCAACTTTGTGAAGTACTTGGCATACTGCAAATGGTCTAAAAAATCATTGATCCTAGACATAGGGTAGTGGTTCTTGAGTGTAATATTGTTTAAAACTTTTTAGTCAATACACATATGCCAAGTCCCATCCTTCTTGGGTATGATGATGATAGGTGACCCACAAGGTGAAGTTCTTGGTAGAATCACTCTCTACTCCAACAATTGTTGCAACTACTTCTTCACTTCATCTGCTTCCAAAACAAGATGTCTTTACAACCCAATATTGGTAATGGGTAGTTAGGAAACAATAGTATCTCATGCTCCACTTCCCTCTTAGCTGGTAGTCCTTTAGACTCTTGGAACACTCCTTTGTATGCTTGCAACAACTCCACCATCTATTGTTTCTTATTTTTAGTACATCCCTCCAGGGATGCCTTTACTCCTACTAATTCATCACCTATTTGATTCTCTCATAAAAAAAGAAAAAACATACTTCTTACTTGAACTAATCAACTTTTTTTCTTGGTTGGTACTTACCAGTGAGATGTTTGATTTACCTTTATGCACATTGATTATGAAAGAATTAATTCCTTGATCAGAAGGTATTTGTTTTCTCTTTTCATGGAAATCATGTCCCTCATATTCCTGTAGGGGTATCCAAACACTACACAATACACGTTAAGGGGTACTACATCTAACCCCACTTCATCAATAAAATATACACTTATAGAAAATTTGATCTTACATTGATTTTTGACCTTCATCTATGCATCCTTGTTTACCCACCCCAGTGGATATGGGCTAGGGTGATCATGAACCTCCAACCCAATGTTGCTAAACATATTAGATGCTATGAGATTGGCCTATGAACCATAATCGAATAGAGTGTATACCTTGTTCTTCCTAACCTGGATATTGATATGGAAGAGTTTTGTCATCTCCGTCTCATCCTTATGATGAAGGCTACTCAGATTCACCTCCTTCTACACTGAAGTGTACGGAATTACAGACAATATTCTCATCCACATCTGAGTTTCTCTATATCTTATTACTTGAATCTGTGGCTAGAAGGTTATTGTTCTTGGTATCCTTCTTGCAATTATTAGGGTTCATCTCTAGAGGTAGTTTCCAACACATTTCCTTAGTGTGACCATTGATATTGAAATGGTTACAGTGGTTACTTGGATCCTTGCACTGATGTGCAATGGATGTCATCTTCTTGTCTTTCCCTTTCCACTTCTTGATGTAACCAATAAAATTGGACTCATTCACAAGATCTAAAAACCATGCAAACACATGAGAATGGAAAATAAATCTCTTTTATTCCTTCTCCATCCTAACTATTATAATGGAATTTCAACCCCTTCTAGCTACTATTTGAGATTTCTGAAAACAACTAATTTTAGGAAATTCTCGCATGACTCTAAAACTGACCAATAACTAAGAGATAACTAGAGAGACACTATTTGTCAACTCGATTTTCTAATTAAGTTCATAAACTAAGAGATAAATGATAATTAAAAATTTAAAAATTCCCCTAAAGACACTAAAACCCCAATTTGAGGCCTTATATGAAGGAATTTGGCCCCAGAAAAGTGTCAAAGTGATGTATGATTTGAATAATCAATTCAAAATGATAGTGAAATCTTCGATATGAAACTCCCTGTAAAATTTCTTCCCAAATGGATAACCGAGTCAAAATTTATGACCCTCGGAAAATCCCTGCATAATCCCTACATCACTTCTTCTTCCCCTCCTTGGAAGCATCTTGGTGCTCTTTCTGCTTGGAACCACTTGGTTGTCCTTTCTTGTGGCCTATATTTTCCATATAATCATAGATGATTTTAGGGGATAAATTTCACAAATGGGCTAATTTTCCATGTTTTTTCCCAAAAAACAATTCACCAATTTCCATTTTCCTAAAAACAAATCACCCAAATTCCATAGAATAAAATAATTTTACTTTAAAAATCACCAAAATTTTATAGAAACCATATTAATCCTTATAAATTTGTATATTTTTACAAAACTATTGCCAAACGTTTTACATTTTTCATATTAAGGACTAGTAAGATTAGTCAAGGTTTCTACATTTTAATATAAATTTCCATCCTTAAAATTATCCCTGCATATAATGTGCTTTCACATAGGCCTCATCAACTATCTTGGGCTTGAAGAGAATCAGTTGTTTCCGTAAATGATTGTGTATACCCGCAAGATACTTGAGGAGTACATCTGGTTACTTGAGAGAGATACCTAGCATGATAGATATCTTTTTGAGTTTGGTGGTGTACTCCTACACACTCTTCCCTTTCCTTTTCCTAAAGTAATGCCAACGGATCCATTGGTTGTCTACATACCCAATAGGGTATAATTGGGACTTAATGAGGGTTTTGAATTCCTCCCACTTAGTTATTGGTATATCATCCTTTATCCTAAGTTTCTTTGTGTGGCTTTCCCACCAGGTTAATGCATGGCCCTCTAATTTCTGTCGGGAAAACAAAATATTATGCTCCACATCTATATTATGCACATTGAAATAGACCTCTAATTGATACAACCAATGATTCAAATTTAATGCATCGATCTCACCTTGGTATGGCTTGATATCCACTTTTGTTTCCATTTTAAATAGACTATGAAGGGGTAACTCCAATGGAACTTGGATGCTCTTTCTCATGATCTTTCCTTGACTCCTTTTCTAGGTCTTCATTTTTTTGTCGGCTCCCTTTTGATCCAATATTTGAGCTAGAGCTTCCAGCCTCCCCAAATGGTATGATATTGTTAGATAGAGCCACCATGAGGAGGGTCATATTGTGATATATATCAACGACTTTCTCTTATAGTCTTGCAAATATCTCTTCTACTCGATCACAAGGGTTGTTGTGAATAGACTCATCTACCATGGCTCGGGTTCTCTAACTTTATTCTTAAGATAATTCCTATATCCTACAACTTTCCACAAATACCCCAAAGAAACCCTCTATGATACTAATATGATTTGTAAACTACCATGGATGTTCCATGGAACAACTCGTCACAATATATCTTATAATATTATGAAATCTTAGAGTATGCAGACTATTTTTCCTTAGATCCCAGATTAATTAATTACTAGATTTGCTTGAATTTGTGAAAATAAATGAATATGGAAATGAAATAATAGGAAAAAATATACACACCATTCACATAATTGAACACAAGATGTATCCTGGGAAACCCAATATAGGACAGAACCCAGCTAGAAGGTGAGGCCTATGCCCTTTTCTCTTTTCTTCAGTTACAAAAAGCAAGTAAAAAGAAAAAGGCACTCATTATGGATTTTCTTTTGACATTGTGGCCTGAATGGTTGCTACAAAATATCCTACCTCCTCTGTTATGCTCTCAAAATACCCCTCCTTGGATTCTTTTCTCAATTATGGAACAAGTACAATACAAAAGAATGGGACCCTTTTCTCCTCCTAGTGGATCGATATTTAACATAACCCAACAACCGTATAAGGTTAAGCTTTTGACTTCCTCAATCCTCAATTAGTGGTCAAGTTTGTACCTTCTATAATATTATTGAAATTCCACATGTGGCTAACCCCATATCTATGAATAATGGGGAATGACGTGGCATCCACTTGTACCATGGTGATCAACAAGGTAGGTCAACTTGCAAGAGGAATAACTTTCACACACAAGCTCTGATTGAGGCATTTTACACACCATTGGAAATGTCTCAAAATGTAGAACACTAGTGAGGGTGTGGGCACAATTTTTGGACACTATAACCCCAAAACATTCCATTTAATCCCTCAAAATGGCTCTAAAAGGTTTTGAACCCCAATTTTCCAAACTGGGACGTGCCACTAAAATGGACCTACAAGATAATTCCTACAATGTTTTCCACCCAGAAAATACCAAGAAAGATGATAAATTCTATGATGATCTAATTTGGATCATAGGCCCATGACTTTCTCTTCTATCTACAATATGAAAAAAGAAAATGAAGGTCCATGATCACTACCTCTCGGATGAAGAGCTAATTAAATGAGATGATATCGTGAATAAATTATCCTTGTTTTGTTGCTAGATTAGTCAGTCCTTACAACACACATGATCATATACTAGATTCATAGGATCCACTTCAATGTACTGAATATTGTAAATTAAAATCAATAAAATCAATACATGAAATGAAAGAAATGAAAGTGTTGCTTAAAGAAATACATGAAATGGAATCACTATTAGAAATGAAAGTACATACATTAAAGGAAATATCAACAAGTAAATGAAGGGAAATGTAGAAGGAAATCTAAACCCATTAAGAGAGAGAAAAAGTAACTATTTATTCTATGGGTAGAGGGAATTCAACCTCCATTACAACTTTGGAGTAGGCCCTTACTCCAAAGTAAGTCGGGGGTTGAATCCATCAACTGAAAACATTATCTATAGAAATAATATGAGAACCAAAAAAATTGTATTGAGAGGAATTTTGAAATTATAGCAATATTATCAAATGAAAATGATATCTAACTTGTTCTAGCTAACATATGAGAGCTCCAATGCCCTCTTTAAATACAAAAAAAAACTTGGATTCCCCCAAGGTAAATTCTAGAAAACCCATTGCTCAAAAAATGTTTTTCTATAATGTTGGAAGTTGTCTCATCCATTTAGAGCCCTCTCAAGTCACGACTGACTTGTGGACCTCTATAATCAACTAGAAAATCATGCCACTCCATATCAAACTAGATTTAGATCCCTGTATTCTAAACTTGTGACATTCTCCCACAAAATCTCATTTTACCTAGGCTTTTAATTGATTTGATTTCAAACATGTGGTGATATCTAGAGGGATCGAGTTGCTCCATGATTGAATTATGTTCCCCATTGTTGGTATCTCTTGTAGACAATATCCCACATATTTCTCATGATTTGTTCCTTTGATTGAAATTCTTGGAGATCTAATAGTAAAGTGAAGGATTGAATCCCCCTTTTAATGCATGGTTATGAGATGAGCTCTAATGTCCTTAGCTAGGGATACAATAAAACCTTTTTCTTTCCAACCATCATTAGTGTATTTTATTCAAACCACATAATTAACAAAATAGTCAAGCCATTAGATATTCACCATAATCCTTAGGAAATAATCCAATCATATTTACTTTATATAAACATGTATCACCATGGTCTAATTTGGCCTTAAATTAGGAAAGCCTAATATTAATAATCAAACATGGAAATAATACATAGTTAAAATGGTGACCATAGAGAGTAATATACCGGCCCATCATTATCAATCTCTTCTCATCTGAAAATAGAAAAATAAATCAATTATTCTAAATCTAAATCATCATCAGAACTAGGTTGATGAGCATTGTTGGTTTCAATGGTTTTCTACTCTATGAATATAGGATTTGTGAGCCTATCATTCATGAAAGAAAACTAATTTCTCCTATAGCTAAAGAAAATTTCCTAATGATATTTTCCTTCCTTACTCCCCAAGGTCAAAATCTCATGTCTCAAATCAAAACAACTTATGAAAGATATTTCTAAATAAAATGTTATATCCTTTACTCTATACCTTTCTAATGACCAACTAGAATAATTGGATGATGTTACAATTTTACATATTTGTTGGTCCTTCCATGAAGAGTGAATTCAACTCTACAACGAAGGGGGCAACCTATGCATTTAGTAGTACAAGTATCAAGTTGACAAATTTGAGTAACAATCCTCCTTCTTTTGATTCTCTATCCATTCAAAATTACCTTATAGGAGCACTAGATTTGACCTCTAACCATTATGTTCCTTCTTTTCAAGAGCCCATTTATGATGAGTATATCTTTAAAGATAGTTTAGAATAGATATATTTCCCTAAATATGGAGATATGGAAAAGAAACTCTGAAAATTTATCATCTAGAAATCTTGTGTGCTAATTGCAGCCATTCCAATGAATCATCCTTTGTGCAAAACATTCGCAACCTTTTTCCCAGAGGAACAAAGTGAGATGCCAATTTCCAAGTTGGTCATTTGGGACCTGATTTGAAAACATGAAATGGAAAATTTAATATCCTCTCTAAAATAAATTTGATGCATTTGCATTGCTTGTTATCCTTCCTGATTGTTCCCATCATTTTCCTTAGCTTGAATCCAATGAAGCTTGCCTCAATGACCAAGTGTGATGACAAGAACACAACCATCCTTTAGAACTTAGGCCATGTTATTTTAGCATTATAGATTCATTTATTTACCCTATGCGAAATCCACCTGGATCATCAATTCCTTTCTCTTAACCTTGTCTGAATAACCAAGTGTGATGACAAGAACATAACCAGCATCTAGAACTTAGCACATGCTCTTTTAGCATTACAGATTCATGTATTTACCCTATGTGGGATCCACCATAATCATCAATTCCTTTCTCTTAACACACACACATATTCATAATTTAACTTATTTTGTTTGATTTTGTTTTTCAATTTTTTTTTTCATGAATCCTTTTGATGTCTCCCACTCAAGGATAAATCATCACTAAATCACTTTGATGATTATGTCATCATTGACTCATGAGTTGAGCAAGTGGTGGAAATGAAGTGGATGGTGCACGGATGTTCTTACCTATCTATATTCCAAACATGAATTCAAAGGTATAACTTCTTTAATTTTCACATAGATCTATGACCCCTTGAATAACTTCTTTTATTTCATCCCCTTTCAGAATTCTAATTTTGCATGCTTAGTGCTTTCTAACTGTTTTTGGTAATATTTGTGATTCCTAATTTGAGTTTATTCAGAAATTTATTTTTAATGCATGCATGTGTATATTTATGTTATGAAAATAAATATTATAAGATTAAACTTAATTATTATAAGGAACTCATCCTATAGAGTTTCCCTGCATTGACCCCTTACCCAAATATGGTTAGGGAACATGATTACTAAATATTGCAATCTAAATCTTTTAATTTTTTAAATTATGGCCTCTACAAAAATGGTGTAATTGTAATCCACACGACTCTCTCGACATTTCTTAGTTCACCCTCTCCTTCACTAGCGCATGGGTCCCCCGCCACCTAGGTAATTGACATTTTGTAAATGGCATGTGTTATATGATAGTGATGGTAGTTATACAATTGGAGTTTCATGGCTCTAGTGGTATAGTTGATGTCCTCACAAAGTAATATAAGTGATGTAGGTGTTGTGGAGGATATGACTTCATGCTTCACAATGAGTGTTTTTTCTCACTTGCACATAATCTCATTGTAGCCAGTGCTTCATGCGTATTCCTTGCACATGGAATTGCTTTATAATGAGTGCTTTTTCTCACTTGCACATAATTTCGTTGTAGTTAGTGTTTCATGAGTATTCCTTGTACATGAAATTGCTTCATAATGAGTGCTTTTTCTCACTTGCACATAATCTTGTTGTAGTATGTGCTTTATGAGTATTCCTTGCACATGAAATAAAAGTAAGAGTATTTAATCCAAGTCCTTATCTAGTAGAATAATGTAAGCATCTTTATTCTAGTATTATCAATTTTTTTATTAGGTTGATTAAGAATGTCAAAGTTTCAAGTTCATGGTAGCATGTTTGTTATCCTCCCATTAGAGTTTCATTCCTTTAAAGTGGACATGTTAACCCTTATGATAAGGGGAAGAGTTATAGTAACGGTTATTAGGATTAATATAGTTGTTGTAGTGATTTGGGGCTGGATTTCCATAACGTCACATATGCAAATTCCAAATTGGTTTAGCAACGTTTGATAGGAGTTTCAAGTCTATTACTTGCATCATGATTTTCTTCTTAGCATTCCGTTTAAGCCAGGTTGTCTCGTAATTTTGAAAATTGATGTCAGTATGATGGCTTAAACATCTGTTACAGAACTGCGAAATGGAGACAATAAATTGTTAGTTTGGAGAGATTATAAACACCCATTCACAGTTTAGGGTGCGATTGGAGTTGAACTTTTCCCTCGGGCATTTTCTATGCTTTAGCTGCTATCTTTCATGAGTAATGGATCCTCTCTGTGAATATCTTTGGTAGCTTTTCTCGTTTTGGTCTTCATACATAATAGTTTTATCTTCAAGAACTTGTAATGGCTATTAAAGCAACAAAAATATGCATGCTCCCTCCTATTCTCCTGAGAAAGTTTCACACTACCCGTCTGGTTCCTATTTCGTCATATTTCTGAGTTGGATTTTTCTAGGTATTCCCTTGAAAAATCTCCCTCACACTAGAAAAATCTCACCCTTGTTTAGAATTTGAATGGTCCATGTCTATCCACTTGAAGAGCGAGGATCTGATGCAACATCCAAGTTCGGTTCGAGTTGTCTATCTATCATTATTAAATTCCACCCATGTCTGAATTCGCCATTTCTTTGGTTTTGAAAATGATTTTGGAAATTGAATTCTTCCCACATATCTAGAGGTTGATACTTCATATTGCCATGCTAACTTTCTATTTCCTTGAAGAAAAGAGAGTATGAAGCACTACCCAATCAATTTCTGAGCGCGGTAGTTATTTTGAGTATTCCCATTTTGTTCTTGGTCCAGTTTTGAGCGCTACAGGGTCAGATGCCAAAAAAAAATATTACCAAGCTCACATATCTTCACATAAATAAGCCACAATTTCTCTAGCCCAACCTTTCTCCTCTTTTATCTTGTAAAACAAGTATGTCATCTTCGTATGAGGAACTAATCAAGTGTTCTTTCTAGTTTCCCAAAACTATAATATGGATGTAAACTTGATGGCAACAAAAAACTCATGGCCTCAGCTATAACATTCTTATTAATTTTTAGTCAGTGGATTAGTTTTAGTGGTTGAGTGTTATGAATTACAAGTAAGAGGTAGCAGGTCAAGTTCTTGGGTTAGTCTAGTTATTACTGTGAATATTGTGGGCCTCACTAGATGTAGGTAGCAGATCAAGTTCTTGGACTGGTTATTACTGTGAATATTGTAGGCCTCACTAGGTGTCCCATTGAATTAGACTGTCAAAAATGCAACAAATCATTTTACCCTGAGTATCATCAAATTAGGTTACCAAAACTGCAACGGTCAGTTTAATTACCATCCAAAGTATTATCAAATTAAATTGTCAAAACTGCAACTGTCAATTTACCTTAAATACCATCCATGATGGGTTTCCCTGGGATGGGAAAAATAAAACATTCCCACCAGTATTTGTGATTCCATTGCATCTTACCAGTATTTGTGATTCCATTGCATCTTAAAATACTCAGAATTTCATTTCGGTTCTGGTTACTTCTTTGGTTGTTTGATCCCCAATTCACGTCTCTTTAAAATGTGGGAGCTTTTATAAGCCGTACTTTTCTTGCAGCAAAACATTGCCTTGATTTTTGACCATTCGATAATGTTGTTCACAGAGACAAGCGTGTTGCTGGGTCATTTCTTTTTGGTTGCAAGTTGGCCCAGGTTGTAATTTTGGTATGTCCGTACATTTTTTCCACTGCAACAAATAAATTATTTATCTTCTGGTGTTATGTTCAACTTTTCAGGGGTTGCACAGCCAACCCTTTTTCTCTCATGAGGTCTTTACTGCTTCTTTTTGAATATTTGTTGTTCCAGAACTTTCATTGGTCGTAATCCAACTCTTGCTGGAAAATTGATAATTTTCATGGTTGTTGCAATTTGAAACCTAAAACTTTCTTGAAAATAATTTTGACCTTTTGTAAATTCTTTCTTGAAAATAAATTTGAGCTTTTGTAAATTCTTGACCTGAGACACTGAAGGTAATATTGTGTTTTACTTGCAGCTGGAAACACGGTGACCAACATGGATGAAGCAAACACGGTGACCAACATGGAGGAAACAGCTTGAAATCATTCAGTAATTATGGCAGTAAAAGAAGCTGGAAATATTATCAATCAGTTAGTGATCCTAACTACTTAACTACTTTCTAGTCCTTTAAAAGGATAGGCATTACCTCCCATAACCATGACGAGCCTTTCTTAAAATTTTCACTTATGTACTTTCAAATTTATTTGTTAGTTTTGTTGTACATATGAGTGGTTCAACTTGATTTGTTTTTGGTTTAGAAAAGATAGTATTTCAGCCTTATTTCTAGTTTAGGTTTTTTTTTTTTTTTTTTTTAAAGACAAAGTGTAAAGTATGAGAATTATTGGATTACTAAGAGGGGGTGAATCAATAATGAACAATTTTATTCCTTTAACCACCGTTTATTCTTCAACAATATTTAGCAGTTTATCTTTAACATTCAATATATCATCAACAGTATAAACATAAACAACATCACATCACAATAGATATGCAGTACACCAGTATTTATGTGGAAACCCAAATGGTTCTTATATATTTATCAAAAGAAAACATTCATTGGAAGCACCAACTTTTGATTCTCCTACTACAAGTAGAAGGAGGCTCCAACCCCTTATTCTCAGGATTCAACTTGAAGGAAGCTACAACTCCCTGATTCTTTGTTTCCAACTAGAAGGAGGCTACAACCCCCTAGGTTCTCCGGCTACAACTGGAAGGTGGCTACAACCACCTTTCCCTGCCCCGTCCTACCGCCCTGAAATATAAATGTAGACCAACTGTCATGGACTCTACCATTGTCACTACCACAAACTCTGTCACTGTCACAACTTTGTCTCTGTCATTGTCTCTATCATTGTCACAACTCTTTCATTGTCACTATCACAACTTTGTCACTGTCTCATCAACATGTACCTGATCATCAACCAACTAAACATTTACCATACCATACATCAAGTGTATACCAATGTACATACTATCTCATGCATCAATCATGAACCAAAAGATACATCAACAATGAGTAGTGAATCGTGAACTAGAGCATCAATCATGTACAACCTGTGTGTATACCATACCATGAACCATATGTAGATCTGTACCACGTCATCAATGAAACATCTCAAAGACCCTATGCATGTCCCTCATGCATATGTCACGATACAACATGAATAACCCTCAACCATGTACAAGAAACTCAAATATGTGAACTATAAGAACCATATCAATGTTGTACCATACATAAGAGTCCTGCTTACTCACCCAACTAACCAACATATACCATATCCAAGTACAAGACCAACCATACCAAGAATGTCTCAAACATTCACAACATCATCAACAAATCTAAGCATCAAAACAAACTAATAACCATACCAGAACTTATGTAGTTGACCTGAACCTATAGAATGTTGACCTATGAACTTGCTTTCAGAATCTAGGGTCCTGGTACCAACATCTATTCAAATTTTCATGAGATTTTCAGATATACACGACTTTTCCTTTTACAACCCACATATATATGCTCTTTCCTCCACTGCAGCTCGTGTACATACACTCCCTTACATGCCCGCAACTTGCATATACCTCATAAACTAGGGTTTTGTTGTAACTCCGAGATTTTTTATCGTCGACCTTTCTTGGCTACCTCAGAAAATGATGCTACAACCTTAGCAAAAGATCACTAGTTTACAAGAAAGATAAACAATGAATAAGTGTGTGAGTGTACTTATGAATGACTCCTTGAGGTGCTTATATACTTGTGCTATGTAAATTTTCCCCTTAATTTAGGGCTTCTAGGGTTTTCTTGTTACAACAACTTTACCCTTTTGACCAAGAATTATAACAAACTAGGGGCTTCTTGTCCACTCTTTGGGGCTTACAAATTTACAAGGCCATATATCCCTAACCGTGAAGAACTATGTGGCGTTCCACATATCATCAGAAACAACACAATGAATATTGTCCATCCATGAGTGAGTTACATTCATTTACTCCATCCTTCATGCCCTAATTCCTCATTCAAATATGGGATCCTTAACCATGGTTAGGGGTTTCTTATAGAATTATTCAATGTGTCTTCCTGTGAGGGCCATGCTTAAAGCTATGCCATAAGGGGACCACTTTGGAGACTTCTCCAAATACATCCATCACACCAGTTGATATCAATCCAATATTCATTGACATCAATGACAACCAATTGTCCAACAATCTCCCCCTTTGTCATTGATGGCAACACTTAGGCATGATAATACTTAAGCTCATGCTCCCCCTAACAACATGCCTCTATCTCTCCATGCCTTACTGTTTATCTCCCTCCCTTTGACATCAATGACAAAGGGTACTCCTCATCCAGGGATGATCCCCCTATCTACAAGCCTTTGTTAACTCTACATACTTTTCTCTTCATGGTGCTTCCTCGTGTAATTCTTTGATGTATATATGAAAAGGATTCAAAAGTTTCGTTACTTGAACTTCTTCAATACTTATGTTTCTCTCCCCCTATCTAGTTAAGCTTGATGTTGAGTGGATCATTGTGGTGTAGAAATGTAATGTCCCCCACCTCTTAGAGAGGTGAGGAGGAGACTCAGTGGCCTGGGCACCCCCACTAGGTCATAGTCTCACACTGAAGGGGGGGGAAGTCAAGAAGTTAAAAGTT
>JZKD02S1602417.1:576722-589038 GCA_000966675.3 Picea glauca
CATCTTGAATATATTGTGATCTCCATGTGTTGATGAATCTTGTATACACTTAAAAACTCAATAAATTAGTAGTAGTTAGTGATTCCAAGAAAGAATTTAGCTTGGGATCATTACAAGAAACTACTCCATGTTTTTTCCGCAGATACTCGAAAGGTTCCCTTGCAAGCGGTTTGGTGAAGATGTATGCAATCTGCTCCTTTGTCCCGGCATACTCTATCTTGATGTTTTTCTCTATAGCATATTCCCATAAGAAGTGATACTTGATCGGAATGTGCTTCGTCTTAGAGTGCATCACTGGATTCTTTGAAAAACTGATGGAGTTGGTGTTGTCACAAAGTATTGAAATAGGCTCATCATACTTTACTTGCATATCATGCAATGTATGCTTCATCCAAAGAACCTGAGTACAACAAGCTGTAGCCGCAATGTATTCTACCTCTGTTGTGGACAAAGATATTGATGATTGTTTTTTGCTTATTCACGATACCAGACACTCACCCAAGTAGAAAGATAATCCACTTGTACTCACTCTATCATCAATGCAACCTACCCAATTTGCATCTGTGTAGGACACAAGAGATATATCATTCCCTTTTGGATACCATAAACCAAACTCTTATGTACCTTTGAGATATCTAAATATCCTCTTTACTACAAAACATGTGATTCCTTTGGTGTTTCCTGAAACCTTGCAACCTATCCAACTTCCTACAGCATGTCTGGTGTAGAAGATGTCACATAAAGTAAGCTACCAATCATTGATCTCTATTGTCTCTTATATGTGTCCTTGGAATCATCATCCTTACTTAAATTCCAATTTTCCAAACTTCTTCAACATTTATCTGATATGATTTGCCTAAGAGATGAAGATACCTTTGTTTCTCTAACATATTTGGAGACCCAAAAAGAAGGTTAACTCACCAAGCAGAGACATCTCAAACTCGTGTTACATGTCTTTGGAAAACTTCTGACTCATCCTTTCATCATCACTTTCAAATATAATATCATTTACATACATATCAAAGATGAATATACTGTCTTGATCCATCATTATGTAGAGATTGTTGTTTGCATTTCCCTTCCTAAATCCTTGTTGTCATAGATACATGTCTAGTCTAGAGTACCATACTCTGGGGGCTTGTTTGAGCCCATATAAAGCCTTCTTCAACCTGCAAACATAATTTTTTGTTCTTTGACATCTGAAACCCTTCTAGCTACTCAATGTAGACTTGTTCCTCTAGATCTTCATTCAGGAATGTTGATTTTACGTCCATATGATACACTTTAATATTATTGGAGCATTCATAATCTAATATTAGTATTATTGCTTCCATGCTGAAAACTGGGGCAAACGTCTCTTCAAAATATATACCATCAACTTGAGAGTAACCTTTACATACATGTTGATGTATATATGTGCTTAGTATATTACACTCATTTATATGTCAATCCGGAATTCGTAATCAAAAGAGTTGTTACACCATATGTGCCAAAAATAGGTAACCTGTCTATGTCTGTTGTATATAGCTCAATTAGGAAACAATTAATAACATAACACTCTGTTTTGAAATATCTGAATACTTCACACAACTTCAAACTTAGAAGATAAAGTTTGCAATAAATCTCTCAAACAAACACTCAATTGAAAAGGTTCCTGCTTAGATAACAAGTATGTTCATTACAGGCTCATGAAATGAATAGATGAACTAAGACCTTGCTTCTTGTAGCAATTGAAATAGCAATTAACAATTCACTTTATTTATTCTTTAGAAAGAAACCAATCATAACCCTATCAATTCCAATCAAACCTTTAATACAGGAAACTACCAATACGATTGAGAGACTTCATTACATGGAGCATGAAGGTGAGAGATAAAGTCTTATGGTTCTTGTACCTACTAAGAATAATACAATCATAAATTCAAAACAATAACAATTGCTTATTTTAACAATCCCAAACATCTATCCAACTCTTGTTAACTAAATATCAATCTGTAGAAATGAAAATCGAATTATCTACTCTGCTCAATGTAAAATTGTCCATTCACATTGATTCAAAATCATTTAAATATGTATTGTACCTAAGAAAGTTTATGCACTTAGAATTATCTGTAACACACAACTATTATGTTTTCACACTCACGCAATTGAATTACAACACACAAAGACATGTACAAGGAGTCTTACCTTGGTTGGGGTGGTGGGACCTTATCGAACCAACAAGGTACCTCTGAATAAGTTGTAGACTAAAACACTTTACTCATACCCATGAATTGCACAAAATAGCATTTATATTCCTTCAATTGATCGAGTGAATCAAAAGTTCAACATTTCATTTCTCAGCATAACAATGTGTATCATTCTCTACTTACTTTCTACTACCTATCATCTATGCATCATCCCTTTTAAATAAGGTTAGCCATTATAACCAAGGTCTGAGGATAATTATCAAATGTTTTCAAAATATTACAATTGGTGATTCATATCATATCTCAAGGGATGGACTTCATCCTCATGACACGAAGTGCCTGAGTGATGAAGTCTATCGTGATCTCCAAACTATCTAAGGATACTTCCATCTAACTAATTTCTTGGAATCACCACCAACATACTCGTTCAACACGTTAATCCTGTAGACATGGGTTTAGTACCAGACTAGCACAGTCATCAATCTGGGTACCGGATCAATGCACTAGTAGTACCAGAATAGTCACAGAGCTGGTATTGGAATAGGTGCAGAGCTGGTACTAGAATAGCACAGAGTACCAGATCAAGTGGAGTACCGGATAAAGTGGAGTACCAAATCAAGCAGAGTATTGGTACCAGATCACTGCAGAGTACCGGATCAGGCAGAGTACCAGATCAAGTGAAGTACCGGATCAAGCGGTTGTTGCAGTACTAGACTAGTAGTAGTATCGGATGAAGCTGCTTAAAAATAGTCAAAGTAATTAGGAGCATAAATAATCAACCATTTAATTCCAATTTAATCAAGAAAATCAAACAAATCATTTTTTAACATAGGTTACCTCTCTATGCACATGGACAAGGTCACAAGGTAGGTTTGTGGAGGAAATAGACAACATCTGTACATGTAAGAGGTAAAATTGACCCAGATAGAACATAATATAGGATAATAAAGGTGTCAAAATGGAGACTCAACATTTCCCCCATGCTAAAGTTATTTCATTTCCTCATGCAACAATGTCAAAACTGATACTCAAAACTTTTCAAGACTGAACCGTGTCACAACATTTATCTGGATACAGAATGTTGAAACCAGAAGCCTCGCTCCTAAGCTCCTTCTTAATCACCCAGGTGTATTGGATCAAATGTAAAACTTTGTTGAGTTTAGCAGAGACTTCTTCTTGTGCATCCTGTAACCTTAGGTTATATTCTTTCAATTTTTCATTCTCTTCCTTAATATGCCTATCCAACACTTGGTACTCTATAACCTCTTGTTTCAGCTTCTCATTCTTTTTTGTCAGTTTCCGAACCTTCACTATCAATTGTTGTTTTCTCAGAGAATTGTCAGGATCATACAGGGTTGTTTGTTCAGTTACCTCTCTCCGAGCTTCCTTTTCCTTTATTAAACCTCTCAAGGTTTCTGTCACTAACCCCTTAGTCTCACTTATTGTTGCTCCATAGCCACTTTCATTCTATGGAGAAGTCATAATATCAATAGGCTCTTCTAGAAGAGAAGGCACATGTGGAACTATTATATATTTGGCCATGCTCCTTGTGGTTCTTCGTACAGGAAGCGAGGCTTCCTCAGATTTTTAACAGGGGTGGAAGTCTCTTCAAACAACTTCCTCTTCCTTGTTTTAGTAGCAATTATAGGCATGGGGACCTATTTCTCTTGTACATATTTGATTTTCACCTTGGAGGACCAAAGTATAGGTTCTGGAGTTTGTTATTGCTGAACATTCCTTGTTTCCACTCTGGAGGATTGAGGTGTAGGCTCTGAGATTTTCTTCTTTTGAACCTTCCTCATTTTAAGCTTCCCCTTACTTCTACTTGTCACCTTAGGAGTCTTCTCCAACTCACTAATTGGCTCTTGAGGAAACACAATAGTTGCTTCAGGGGTCTTCTCCAACTCATTAACCGATCTCTGAGGGAACTCAATAGTTTCCTCAAGGCATCATGTGAAAATTCCTTTTGACTTGTTTTCTTCCTTTTTCGCCTCTCACTTCATGGCAGTTTATTTTTAGGAATCGAGGCTGGACTATGTTCCTTAGATTGGGCAGGCCTCTCCTTCTTAGATGTAGTGGGCTCCTCTAGGATTTGTTCTGCTGGAACACCCTTCTTTTGACACTTTTTCCTACTCTGAATGTTTAGTTCATGGGCATTTTCCAACTTGCTAACTGGCTCTAGTGATAATTCAATGGTTGCTTCAGGGGAACTATCCAATCGTTCACCTTTCCTAGAGTCCTTTCTTTTCTACCTTTTAGTTTTTGGAATCAGGGTTGGACTTATTTTCTGAGATTGGGAGGTTTTCTTTTTTTTGGATGTAGTAGGCTCCTCCACAATAGACTTATCCTTATTCAATTCATCAATAAGATGGGATGAACTAGGTGTAACAGTAGCTTCTTCACCCCCTAACTTCTTCCCTTTGTTTTTCTTTGTATTTCTACTAGACCCCTCACTACATGCCTTTGTTTCCTATTCTTCTATAGATTTAGAAACTTCTTCTTGAGAAATTTTTTGTTGAAGGAGTTGTTTCTAGCTACTTCCTTGTTTTCTCAAGGCATGGACAACCAATAGTTTCATTAGGCCATGGTGATGGATACTAGTTTCAAGTTTCTTGGATGTTGATTTAAATCCTCTCACCATTTTATTTAAACTCATCTAGAGGAAGTAAGGAAAATCGATTTGTGGCCCTCCTTCAAAATGTGAAAAGAGTTTTAAATGGTATAGGAAGGCCACAAAATACCTCCCTTCACAAGTGAGAAATCTCTACAAACTAATGAGCACCGTCCAATATTCTTCCTTAATGCAACTTCGAGGAATTCCTTTGGTCCAATCGGGGTCCTGATGCTCCAGCCTTAGAAATTTCTGACAACGCTTCCTATCAACAATCACCCCCTTAAAATATTTATTTCCAAAGGAAGGTAATTTTGTAGCATTTTCTATGGTGGCCTTCGAAATCATTAATTTCATATCCCCAAATTGAACACTTTCTCTATCATATGTCTGTGCAAAAGAAAGAGAGACTCCCTCGTGATAGCCTTTGAATTTTTCCAAAAAAGGAACCCAACCGACCTGTTCAAATCTCTCCCTACAAGTTTGGTATTCCTAT
Source organism: Picea glauca (assembly GCA_000966675.3). Taxonomy (NCBI): domain Eukaryota; kingdom Viridiplantae; phylum Streptophyta; class Pinopsida; order Pinales; family Pinaceae; genus Picea; species Picea glauca. The sequence continues at coordinate 582,019 of JZKD02S1602417.1, forward strand.
GTCTCCCTGTATAACTAGAACACATGTTCATGTCTATCAACCCCCATGTTGTCTTAAAACAATTCTTAAAGCATACGAGGCAACATAACAAAGGATCGAGAGTTGAATACTAGATCAACATAGTCCGCAATGGAGTATCAAAAGAGGATAAATATGCAAACGATGTGAAGGAACTAAATCACAGTGTAAATCGAGATGATGTGACAATAAAACGGGTAAATAACACTCATCTAGATGTAGAAGCCATTCAGAGGATCATTTATAAGTTAAGATTTTGATTTCAATGGTCACATCCACGGTAATGATGGCAAGGTAAGATAAGTTGAATTCATGAATAACTTATAGACTCGTATGGAGGTTGGCATCATATCATTTTCATGAGAGTGTTGGGAAATGATTACAAGAGATGTTGTCGTTATGACCAGAATTCACAAGTATGAAATCATCTGATGTCATCGTGATCGGAATAGAATAATATTTTGACATGCATTAATATGTGGCTTAAGTCATTCATATGGAACAATGTTGAATCATGGGATTATGACGTTTCTTCACCATATAAACGGAAATAATGAAATTGGTCTTGTTAGAGGTATAATTACCTCGTATTCTCAACATTTCGGGTGTATATGAATGATTTCTATATGAGGAGATGTATACGAGGGCTTGCAGAAGTTCATGGTAGGGAGCGTTCAATAATTGAGGACAGGAGGATGTATGAGAGTAACCACATTTTTAATACTTAATTAGTCCAATCCCTTAATAAAATGGAAAAATGTTGAGTTTATACCTCCTATTACTTGAAGCATTTATATCGAGCAGCAAAAAAATTGAGTATAGGATAAGGACTACTAACACCTTATTACTAGTATCGGATCACATCTTCACAAAGATTTGTTGTAGTACCGAACCAACACAAGGGTGAATTTGTTGCAGTACTGGATCAACATAGAGTTTTTCCCAGTACCAGAATAGCACGTGCCTTCCCCCACAGTACCAGATGAGCACGAAGAAGAACATTGTATGCAGTACCAGAACAACATAGGCTTTCTCCTTCAGTACTGGATGACCACAGAGGCAAACATTTTTGCAGTACCAGAACAACATAGGCTTTCGTCTTCAATACTGGATGAGCACAAACCTTCTCCCACAGTACCGGATGAGCACAGAGGCGAACATTTTTGCAGTACTGAAATATCACAGAGATGTTATCCAGTACTGTTTCATCACAAAATTGTATTTCGGTACTCAAGAAGAATTGGATAAGATACCCAGTGGTGGTGTTCTATAGACTGGAACTTTGTAGAAGTTGTTGGCATTTTCTGATGCTATGGAAGAGAACCTATGATTTGATTCTACTGAAAGACCATGTAGGTGAAACAAATATCAACACTTGATACAACAACTCTAAATTTGCAATGGAGCTGTAAGAAAATAAGGCAAAATATTTCAATGACTGGGCCCCAAGCTCTATAATAAGAAGCTACTCTATAGCTAGACAACCTTATGTTGAGATTCAGAATCCTCCTCTTTTTGGAACCAAGATGATCACTGCTCATGTTGACACTTCCTTTTTATTATAAAAATAATCCTAACTACTACTGTTCTGTGGATTTTTCTCAAGACCATATTAGTTAATGCTCGCCAGTGTTTTCATTTTTAAGGAGTCTAAAAACCTTAAAGAAAAATCCATCTACTGTCTCATGGATTTTTCTCACACCCAGGCCATTTCATGCTCGTCGGTGTTTTCAATTTTTAGGATTCTGAAAAACTTAAAGAAAAATCCATCTACTATCCCATGGATTTTTCTCGAGTCCAAGCCAGTTCCTTCTCGCCAATGTTTTCAATTTTTAGGAGTTTGAAAAACTTAAAGAAAACTCCATTTAGCTTCTTTTCCAAAAATGATCTACCAGGGATGGATAAAGGGGTAGACCTACACCTGACATATGTCCTCCTTATTCATTTATCTACATGAGAACACAACCAAATTTTTATTTTTGTTAGTAACACCAAAATTTCTATCTAATGACACACCTATTTACAAATATGTACAGAGCCAAATTAATTCACACAACAAGCTTACTGTGGTGGATCAACAAGAGGAGAAATCCCCTTGCTTACCAGTTTCATTTCAGAATTCTGAAGAACATGTCTGACAAAATCCTCTTTGGATAGAGGCTTATGATAAACCTTCAATCGATGTCCACTCATGACAAAGGAGTTCTGATTCTCATCATTAGTCTTTATCTTAACTGAACTGTTGTCATAAACTATATCAACTTCATAGGGTCCCAACCATCTAGTAGACAATTTACCTACAAAATTCTTGAACCTACTATCATATAGTAGGGCCCACTCACCTGACTGAAAATAATTCTTCTTGATGTACTTATCATTCCATTTAGTCCTTTTTTCTTGTATAAGGTTAGTCCTTTGAAGAGCATCTTGTCTGATCTCATCAAGCTCATTCAATTGTGATAACCTCTATTTTTGAGCTTCATCCAAATCCATCTCTAGTTGCATGGCAGTCCTAAAGGTTTTCACTTGAAACTCTATGGGAAGAAACACATGCTTCCCATATACCAACTCGTAGATTGTATGGCCTGTTGTATTTCTCCAAGTTGTCCTATAGGCCCATAAGGCCTCAAGAAACCTATCAACCTAGTCTTTATGATGTAGCTGAACAATTTTGGTAAGAATAAATTATATCACCTTGCTAGTTGATTCCAACTGCCCATTTTCTTGAGGGTGATAAGGTGAATATTTTCTATGTTTGATTTTATACTATTCAGTAAGATCTTTGACCAAATTGGTGGTGAATTGGGTTCCTTGGTCAGTTACTATTTCTCGAGGCACACCAAAGCGCGTAAATATTTCTTCAAAGAGAAAATCTACAACAGATTGTTCATTAGAAAAATCTAAAGCTTTAGCTTCCACCCATTTGGTCACATAATATGTGCAGACTAATATGTACTTCTTCCTTCGAGACATAGGGTTAATAGGTCCTACAAAATCCAAATCTCATTGCTCAAAAGGTTCAATTACTACTTGAGCTTGGACGGGCATCTCATCAACTACAGTAGTTATTCCCATCCTTTGAGAATCATCACAACTGGCCACATACTTCTTTGCATCCTGTTGGCGGGTATAAGTGACATGTCCTCAACTAGAAGGTCAAATCTGGACTGGGGTTGTCTAAATAACCCAATCCGTTTGGAGTGAGATGACCTCATAGGTTTAACGAATCCATTGGCCGAAAAAGAAAAGAAAAAAAGAAAGAAAACTAATCTAAAAGAAACTATGATACTATGTACATGGATTTAAATTATTTACAAGTTTAAAACAGAAACATGAGAATTTGATTATGAACAAGATATTTACAATTTGCAAGTTTTGGTGGATGTCTTGCGAACTCAATGTTTTTTGCAATTGTTTATGAAGTATGTAAAGAAAGCACATACATTTTATATTTTTTGTTTAATAATTTAAAATCTAAGAATTCACACCTATTGATAAGACATAATTTGAAATAAGAACAAGATAACAGTCAAAGCCAATTTAAACTGTTCCTATTTCATTAATAAATAAACTAATAACACTAATAAAATGCGAGTAAAACTAACATGATATTAATCAACTACTGAGTTTATGTCTCTGCACAATTCAAACTCCTTGCTATCTTTCATGTGAGAAAAACCTATAACAGGCTTGTGATAACATTCCCAGAGTAAATTCAAAGGTATTTTTCAGAGCAAAGATATAAGAACAGAGTAATAAACCTATAGATCCTGTGATCTTGTAATGACGAAAACTTATAGTAAGAGAAATTTAATATAAAGTATCCATGTAATACATAACTTAACATCAAGCATAAATCAATGATATTTAAATGAAATAATGATCACAGTCTACATAGATGATTTTAGGGGATAGATTTCACAAATGGGATAATTTTCCATGGTTTTTCCCAAAAAATGATTCGCCAATTTCCATTTTTTCTAAAAATGATTCGCCCAAATTCCAAAGGATAAAATCATTTTACCTTAAAAATCGCCAAAAGTTTATAGAAAGTGTATAAAATCCTTAGAAATTTGAATATTTTTACAAAACTATCGCCAAACATTTTACATTTTGCATATTAAGGACTAGTAAGATTAGCCCATGTTTCTACATTTTAATATAAATTTCCATCCTTAAAATCATCCATGATCACAGATGTAATATATGAACAACAAATTACATACATAATTTAAAGTGCTAAATAAAATGAAATATCATATGCTGATGAGACTAAAGCTGTATAACATATTAACATTCCATAATATAAAAGGAAGAACGTAATGGGAAAGCTCCACGTTGGTCTAAAGCCAAAGAGTGAAAAGCTTGTCCATATAGTCCTGAAAGTTACATGTCCATAATGCATCCAAATCAAAGATGTTCCTACTACTAAAAGTAAACATTATTTAAACTAGTTCAGGATTCAAAAGCTCATATCACACAGGATAGAGTTGAATCCACAAAAAATGGATAATATTGCAAAAATAACGAAAATAGTAACCACTCATGGATGAGTTGGTTTGTTCAAAATTAAACCAAAGTTTGATCAAACATAAAAAAGGAGAAACTACTGAACATTTAAGAGTATAATTGAAAGTTTTTGCTCCAAGCAATCAACATCATAATCTTCCATTTCCTGAGAATAGCAAAACCGATTTGATATATTAGAAAAAGAAACAATTACTAATTACTAATTATTATTCAAAAGATACTGGCTACATAATCATAGATTCTGTAGCTAGTATTATTTTTGGCAAATGAAATCAAAATTCAAATCTACCTATTTCGACTTTGATAATAGAATTGAATGAAATCAAAACAAAATCGTTTTACCATTAAAAATTAGCTAGAGAGGGATCTAACAGTTTGGAGTTTATAATTTCTTTGAAACTGGTCGTGTTCTTAATGATTATATTTCCATCCCTTTTGATTCATTTATTATCCCTCTCTATATGTGCCTTGAGATCAAGGTTCTCTTGTTTCAACAGAGCGTTTTGAGCATTCAAGGTTTTAATTCGGGCCTGTAATAGCGAAACATCTGTATAGTAACGCTCTACCCAGTCGAGGGAGATATCACAGTGTACTGGGATGATGACAGATAGACGTGGGACACAGTCGATAAGGGGTTCTTCAATCTTACCCGTGGTTTTTTCTAGGTCCTGCTCGATACCCGAAAATCCTTCTTTACCCTTAATACACAGGGACAAATTGGTCACGAAGTCATACTGTTTAACATGGGTAATAACCGCTCTCCTGGAACACTGATTTTCTGGGTCTTCACAAGCCAAGAAATCCTCTATCTCACGATCTGAGCACCGATCATCGATCTCAATCGGATCGATCGACCTCAGATGATTTTCCTTTCGATTTCTTAGTTTTCTAGAAAGAAAATGACCAACATTCTTATTCCTAAAACTTAAATCCATGCTATGTTGTTTGTTTCCTTTACAGATATTCTTGGCAATAGATTCAAAATTAACGTTTAAACTAGAATCGTTCACAACCATATGAGGATATTTTTCCTTTAATTCTGAAATAAATTGTTCTAGAGATCTTCCAGGTGAAAACCTACATGGTAATCCTTTATCTAGAGGGGTTTCATCAACAAATTTTGGTCCATCAATTGAATTAATAAACTGGCTTTCAACCACTGGCCTATCTGAGTTAGGGTTTGCAGTTAAAAGAGGGTTCGATGTAGCATCGGTCTGGGTGAATCCATTCCTTATCATAAAGGTTTCCCAATTGTCACCTATCTTCGATAGGTGATAAACCAGCAAGAGTTTAATGAGTCCATGGTGAAACAAACTCGAATTGATACCCTGTTGTTTGTAATGCTTGGACATTTTGTAAAGACTCATCAATATATATAATGGCATATCCAACTCAAACACTATGAAATTCATAAGAAAATAGATATGGTACAAAAAAACCATCCTATATCGACCTTCACACGTAACAAATTGCTTCAGAATCAAAAGTAGACTATGCCATCTAGGTTTTAACAGAGCGATAGGAATACCTTTTATACAACAAGTGGTTTTATGGGAGGCCATAAATAAACTCCATGCGACCTATTCTATTTTGGCGTATAAATTAGATAATAGAATTGAATGAAATCAAAACAAAATCATTTTATCATTAAAAATTAGCTAGAGAAGGGTCTGACAGTTCGAAGTTTATAATTTCTTTGAAACTGGTCATGTTCTTAATGATTATATTTACAACCTTCTTGATTTGTTTATTCTCCCTCTCTATATGTGCCTTGAGATCAAGGTTCTCTTGTTTCAACAGAGCGTTATGAGCAGTCAAGGTTTGAATTCAGGCCTTTAATAGTGGAACATATTATAGTAACACTCTACCCAGTCGAGGCAACTATCACAGTGTACCGAGATGATGACAGATCGACGTGGGACATAGTCGACAAGGGGTGCTTCAATCTTACCTATGGTTTGTTCCAGGTCGTTCCCAATACCCAAAAATCCTTCTTTACCCTTAAGACACAGGGGGAAATTGGTCACGAAGTCATACTGTTTGACATGGGTAATAACCTCTCTCCTGGAACACTAATTTTTTGGGTCTTCATGAGCCAAGAAATCCTCTATCTCATGATCTGAGCACCTGTCATTGATCTCGATCCGATCGATCGACCTCAGATGATTTTCATTTTGATTTCTTAGTTTTCTAGAAAGAAAATGACCAACATTCTTATTCCTGAAACTTAAATCTGTGCTTTGTTGTTTGTTTCCTTTATGGAGATTCTTGGGAATAGATTCAACATTAACATTTAAACTAGAATTATTCACATCCATATGAGGATATTTTTCCTTTAATTCGGAAATCACTTGTTCCAAATATTGTTGAGATTTGGATACCTTGGAAAGTGGTCCCCATGTGCTTATGAGTCTCTAAGCACAAAGGGGGAAGACTTTTACCCTCATACTTTACTTTATGATTCTAATTTCA
>JZKD02S1602417.1:593066-607081 GCA_000966675.3 Picea glauca
TGTCCTAAAACAGCAAAAGAAGACAGCAAAATAGTTGAAACTTAGAGCCATACTAAGGTCAAGGACAGACCTTAGTTGGCAGCCTCATAGGACCTCAAAATTTCAACAAATATCTTCCAGGTGAAAACCTACATGGTAATCCTTTATCTAGAGGGGTTTCATCAATAAATTTTGGTCCATCAATTGAATTAACAAATTGGCTTTCAACCACTGGATTGTTTGAGTTAGGGTTTGTAGTTAAAAGAGGGTTGGATGTAGCATCGTCTTGGGTGAATCCCTTCCTTATCAGAAAGGTTTTCCAATTGTCACCTATCTTCGACAGGTGATAAACCAGCAAGAGTTTAACAAGATTGTGGTGAAAAAAACTCTAATTGATACCCTGTTGATTGTAACTCTTGGACATTTTGTAAATACTCATCAGTAGATAAAAGGGCATATCCAACTCAAACCCTATGAAATTCATCAGAAAACAGATATGGTACAGAAAAACCAACCTGTATCAACCTTCACATGTAACAAATTGCTTCAGAGTTAAAAGTAGACTATGTCATCTAGGTTTTAACAAAGAGATAGGAATACCTTTTATACAACAAGTGGATTTACGTGAGGCCATAAATAAACTCCACATGACCTCTTCTATTTTTTTTAGTCTAAATTAGATACGGTATCTAAATTAGGCCATAAATAAATGTCATACTAATAATAACTCATAATATAAATTAGTCTAAAAAACATTGTCATACAACGTTTAATTTATATTACAAGTGTAGCGATTGTTTATGCAGTTGACTTCGATATTGTTGACAGAGCCACTACTGGAAGCATGCATCCATCACCTCTGGAGGGATTTCATTTGACCCACTCTAGTACCTATATCCTATCTAAGAGTCATTCAACCATGATACGATACATCTTTTCATTTTGATCAAATCGAAAATAGACTTGTGGATCTTCTTAAACCCGACATTACTTCGCTGCTAGCAGGCATGTACCACATACACTTCCCACACACTACCTTGCTTTCAAACCTCTAGAATTTGTTTATAGTTTTCAAAACTTAATGATATTCAAGAGGGCGGGGTGATATTGAAAATATCATAGTTTGGAATGAAAAAATTTGATCTTTCACCAATTACTCTTTTGTTTTGATGACCCTCGTCATGACTTGGACATTTATATTTCGGTTAGGAAATCATCTAAAGGACAGGAAGGTACAGTTGAGTTGTTTTTCTCAAAACAAGGACAACGTTAGAAGTTTATTAATGACAATCATGACTGCTTGTAATTCCAATGAGAAACCAGAAACACTGATTTGAACAGAAACTCATTTCTGTTGATCTGAGTTTTAGCACTTACTGCTCAGGTGCTTGGGAAGTTATCAACTCCTGCTAATGAATGAAAATTTTGATTCCCTTCCACAAATAAGATGGTGAATTAGACATACTTATTCAAAAAAAAAAATCAAAACCAAGCAAAATGAAAAGAACCAAAATCAAAAACANNNNATATATATATATATATATATATATATATATATATATATATATATTTACAAAAGAGTGAAACATAAAGCATAAGGTGAAATACCTCTTGAGAGCCTAACCATTCACTGGTAAAGTGTCTGTCTATCCCTCCAAATTATGTAGATGGAAATAACTAGGGCCCAATTTTTCAGAAATTACAAATGGTCCCAGCCACAGGTTTTGGAACTTGGTATGTTCCCCCTTCCCCTCGTGAGTTTTAATCCACTTGAGAACCAGATCTCCTACATCAAAATTCCTATCCAAAGAAGAATTTGAATCAAACCAATTTTTTACAATTTGCTGATGTTGATCTAGTTTTTTCTTTGCTTGGTTTCTTACCACCTCCAGTTTTAACAAGGAATTAATTCGATTTTCTAGGGGAGGGCACTCCTCTTCTTGAAATTTCTGTGACAATTGAAGAGAAGGGAGTAAAACATGTGGAGGAAGGATGGATTCTCTTCTGTAAACGAGGAATAAAGGGGAATTAACAACATAATCTTTTGGTGTTGCCCTATCATCCAGAGCGCATTATACAATGCATTGTGCCAATTTTTGTGATTTTCTGAAACTACCTGTTTAATAATCTTGATCCAATTTTTGTTTTTTGATTCTGCTAAGACATTTCCTTGAGGTTAGTAGCCTGTAGAATAGTTCATTTTAATCCCTTTTTCCAGAGAAAAAATGTTCATATCAAGGGATGAAAATTAAGAGGTGTTATCAAAAACAAGATATTCAGGAAAGCCAAAATGATTGATGATATGAGAGTTTAGGAAGGATACTCCCTGATTTGTGTTCACCAATTTTAAAGGTACATCTTTGGACCATCTAGTAAAATAATCCGTTGCTATCAGGATATACTTGGGTTTTTTCAAAGAAGAGGGATTAATTGGTCTTATGATGTCAAGACCCCATTGCTAAAAAGGGGAGTCTACAGTAATAGGCTGCAAAGGGAATGCTTCTTTTTTTACCCGTCCAATAGCCTTTTGGCAGATTATGCATTTATGACACAATGCATGGGCATATTTAAATAAGGTAGGCCAATAGTATCTTGCTCTTAATACTTTGTGAGTGGTGGAGTCTCCACCAAAATTACCACCGACCTCACCTGCATGAAGTTCAGGTAGCACTTTTTATGACTCCTCCTTTTCTAAACAACGCATAAGAACATCATCAAATTTCTTTCGAAATAATACATCATTTATTAGCTGGAAAGATGCAAATTTAAGCCTAAGTGCTCTTCTATTCTTAGGATCAAGATTGCAGGGAGCAGATCCTTGTGTCAAATAAAATTTAATATTCTCATACCAAGAATTGGAAGTAACTTGTGCACAGCTAATCTGTTTTTCGTCAAGTTGATTCATAGTTGAGGTGTTTATTTGACTTTCTTGTTCTTCAATCGAATCAACCACTAGATTAAACAGGCTTTGACCTCTAAAAATCTGTGCAAGGGTTATTTCAAGGCCATATTCCTGTAATGACATCATCAAATTTTCCCTTTTCTCACCCAGTTCTTTTTGTACTAACAAGTTTCTTACAGTCGGGTAAGGAACGATAACCTTGGTTCTGGATTTCAATAGGTATGACCGGAAGTGTTTTACTGCTTTAAAACAACATATGCATGTTGATCTACTGCTGGGTAGTTAAGCTCTTCTCCTTTAAAATCTAAGCTCATGAAGGCAATGGGTATCTCATTGCTTTCAACGTTTTTCTGTGTTAACACAACAACATAAGATCGGTTAGAAGAAAAGTTATAAAGAGTGAAATCTTGAGAAAAATCAGGGTTCATCAGGGAAGGGGCTTCTATTATTACTTTTATGATTGAGTCGAAAGCCTGAATTTCTTTTGGTGTCCAACGGTACAAAACATCGTTTTTAATTAAATTTTGTAATGGTCTGACCATTTCTGAGAAACTTGGGACAAACCTTCTGACGAAATTAATCTTGCCCAAAAAGGACTGCATGTCTTTTTTGGAAGAAGGAGGGGAGATTTTAGCAATAGATTGGGTTCTTTCAGGATCAATAATTATTCCATCCTTAAACACTATAAACCCAAGCAGTTTACCTTGCTCCACTGCAAAGACCGATTTCTTAGGGTTGAGAGATACGTTGAACTTGCGACATCATTCCAGGACAACCCGGAGATGAGACAAGTGGTCTTTCTTGTTTTTAGAGAAGATGGTGACATCATCAAGGTAGACCTTGACTGACTAGTTAATGAGGCCACATAAAGCAATATCCATTGCTATCTAGAAAGTGGCACTAACGTTTATCAGTCCAAAAGGCATTTTCCTGTAGGCATAAGTGCCCCACGGGGTGCGAAAGGTGGTTTTAAGCTTATTTGAGGGGGACATGAGGACCTGGTTGTATCCTGGAAAACCATCTAGTAGAGATAGTATTTTGGAATTAGACGCTTGTTGTAGGATTTTTTCCATTGGAGGAACAGGGTAGTTTTCTTTATCAAATGCTCCGTTTAAGTTCCGAAAATTGACACAGAGTCAAATTTCACCACTTTTCTTCCTTACATGGACTAAATTAGAAACCCATTGCATGTTCCTAACCGAGAAAATTATCTTTATAGTTAGTAATTTATTTAGTTCTTTTTTAACAGTGGGTTCCAATTTAGGATGCATATTCCTCAATTTATGTTGAAAAGGATGAGTCTGCGGTTTCATGGGAATAACATGTTGTATGATGTTAGGGTTGAATGTTTTCAATTCATCATATGTTCAGGATAAAACGTCTTTAAATTATTTAAATAAATTTATAAAAGCATATCTTTCTTGCTCAGAACATCCCTTTCCTTGATTAATATTTTGAGGATTATCTTTTGTTCCTAAATTAACTATTTCATAAATCAAAGAAGAACTGTTAGTTTTACAATTTACTGTCCCTCTGAATTTATCATGCAAGTCATAAAATTTCTCTAGTCGTATGACAGATCTAGGGATAGAGTTTACCAGCTCGGATGTCGATTCAGGAGATCTAGGATCTGATATTACCATGAAGTTTCGGAGGTTCTCATCGAGTACCTTCATCAATTACTGCACCTTGGAAAGTATCTTCTATATGCAGGAATTTGATAATCTATTGGTCATCGACAAATACTCTCCAATTTGTAATGTTATCTGGGATCAACAGTCTGAACAACAATTCAATTGAAAATGCATTGGGGGAAAGACCTTCAACAAGAAATAGTTTAGAAGCAACATTGGCCAATAAATTGGCTTCTGAATTACTCAACCTAGGAATTGAATTTATGTTGAATGATGAAAATTTATGCATTAAAATCCATACCTCAGTATGGTATCTTTTCAGATGTGGTGATAAGAAATGTATGGAATTTCTTACCTACCTAGCCACGATTTCTGAATCACCAAATACTATCAAATTCCACACATCCATATCCACAACCTTCCTGAGTCCTTGTAGAAGTGCTTCGTATTTGACCATGTTATTGGTACAATCAAACTATAACCGACAAGCAATGAAAGTCTTATTACCTGCGAGATCGATGAGTACACAAAAAAAACTTGCTCCTTCTTTGGATTTGGATCCTTCAAAGTATAAGGATCATATATGAGCATTGTCAGAAGTACTTGACATACTTGGCAGAGATGATGTCTGAGTATAGGTTACAACTTCATATTGTTGCGAAGGATCAGTGATGGGAGAGACTTCGGTCATGAAATTACCAAAGAAGGTATTCATTCCCTACGTTTCAAATGAATTAGTAGATGTAATGAAAGGTTCATTTGTGGCATTCATATTGGTTATAGTATTCTTAAGATAGTGTTCTCTATTTATCCTAATTTTGTTGGGCTGTCCATTTTCAGGCAGCCACAAGTGAGACCAATCTGTGGAAAAGTAATCGTGCAACTGCTCTGACCAATCCCTGCTTAAGAAAAAATAATAAAATTCAGGGATATCTACAATGATAATATCAATTATCTGATGAACCTTAGGATTGGATGATAATCTAATTAACACATTCTTAAGCTCAACAATAATTTTGATGTTAGTTCAATCTAGCTGAATGATTTTAAGATCAAAAGGTTTAACTTCTGCATTAATTTTTTGGCAAACAGATAGAGGCATCATGTTTGATGATGCACCAGAATCGACCATGCAATTATGTACATTCCGATTAAAAATTTCAAAGGTTAACAAAAAAGGAGGGACATTTTTTTGAGCATTAACAACAGAATTCTGTTGATTTTTAGTTGTTGTCCATAAAATAGTTTTGTCTACATTTGCTACAGTTTTTTCTTCTAAGTCCCTTTTATCTGGAAGTTGAGATTTCGTTTTAGCTGGGACATTTTTAGCTGCATTTGAACCAATTTCCGTTGATTTTTTGCTGCTAGGATCATTCTTTTTGTTGTTTTCAACGATACTTTGAAGCATTTTCTGCAAAATAAGGGGAAATTTCAGTAGCTCAAAAACAAAAATATTAGCCCTCATTTTTTTTAGATCTTCAATTAAATCATATTCTAAAACTGGGGCTGCCAAGCCTTGTTTAATTTTAGTCTGTTTTGACTATTTCAGAAACATATTTTTATTCACCTTAGAAGGGGGTTTGTTTTGTGTTTTCCTTCTTGTGTTGTAAGGGTGGACAGTTTCAAAGTTTACTTGGAAAATACTATCCGACAAGTGACCAAAAATAGGAGGAAATGAATCCTCCTCTTCTGGTACCTCCTCTTCAACTGTATCGTCAAGATTTTCTGAAGGAATAGAAGCAAAATTATCATGTGCTTCTAAGATGGTTTGCAAAGCATACTGTAAACTTTCAAAATTTAGACCTTCTGTGGTTGAGTTTGGCCTGTTAGGAGGAAAAGGTTTTCTGAAATGAGGTTTAAAACTTCATTTGCTTGTTGATGCCTCCTCGGTTGATCTCTTCAAGTCAACAACCTGATTAGACAATTTTTGGAAAGATTTCTGCAATCTTTCTAAGTCTAAATTTTCTTGTTGATTCTTAAGTTGAGGTGGCTTAGTGAGAATTTCTATTTTCTTCTTAGAAGATGATGTTGTTTCAGCTTCACTACTAATATTATCTTTTAAGCTTAATATATCCTTTACAATTTGGCTTGCCTCCTCAAAGGCTTCTAACAACGTGTTCTTTTTAGACCTTTGACCCTTATGGTTATGTTATTGTGCAAGGCTTTAGAATAATATGCAACAATTAGAATCACTGCAGGCATCGAATCTGTAGGGATTTTATTCTTTAACGTCAAAAATCTTTGGTTAAAGTCTTTCACTTTTTCCTTAGGATTCATTTTTAAGTTGGAGAGTTCCATAACCAGGACTTCTAGAGATTTATCCTCTCCGAATTTTTCCAAGAAACAAGTTTCAAACTTATCCCAAGAGATGATGGTTTGGGGCTGCTTAGAAAAATACCATGTGGAGGCATTTCCCTCAAACGTATAAGGAAATAATCTGCATACTACATTCTCTTGTTCAACACTTCGGAGTCTAATGGCCAACATAAATTTTTTGATGTGATCCTCAATGGATTGCTTTGAATCTAGGTCAAATTTGGGCATCCATTTCTTCAGATGTTTCGGTAATGGGTGTTGGGGTCTGGGTACAACCACGACATCCTGATCAAGCCAAGGTCTGGAAGGATTGTTTTGGTTTTCCATGGGAGTTTGTGGTGTTGAACACTGATATGGTTTTGATGAAGAAATGCCTTCATCTGAAGATTCTCCTCCTGAAGAGGATGGAGAAGAATCAGGTGGAGATGATGGAATACCGGGTCCTCCTACTCCAGGAGTGAGTATTTCAGTAGGATTGGTGGTATTTCCACCTAAAGAGTTTTGGAGCAGATCAGTGCCTTGAATTTGTTCTTGGATATCTGAGAAATCAAGGGGTTGATTAAGTGGCCTACCAGGTTGTCTGATATGGGCTAAGGCACTATGCGTTGTTATGAGTGACTGGTGAACAATTTCTTGGACGTCGTCCCCTTGAGGAACTAGTGTGAATGGTTGAATAGGAATATCAGGGTTATTGATTGAAGTAGTTTTTGTTTCAAGTGTAACATTATTTTCTAAGCGACTATGCGATACAACAGGAGAGCGAATGTGTGGGGGAGGAGTCTTGTGACCTCCACATGCCATCAATTAAATGTAGGCCCTCCTTCTAGTGTCATTTGTTGATGGGCATAAGTGACATGATGTCAACTGGAAGGTCAAATCCATAATGGGGTTGTGTAAATAACCCAAGTCGTTAGGAGTGAGATGACCCGACGGGTTTAACAGCTCCGTTGGCCAAAAAAAAAAATGTAAAATAAAATACGATACTATGTAAATGAATTTAAATTATTTACAAGTTTAAAACAAAAACATGAGAAAGTGATTATGAACATGGTATTTACAATTTGCAAGTTTTGGTGGATGTCTTGCAAAATCAATGTTTTTTGCAATTGTTTATGAAGTAGTTAAAGAAAGCACATACATTTTATATTTTCTGTTTAATAATTTAAAATCTAAGAATTCACACCTACTGATAAGACATAATTTGAAATAAGAATAGGATAACAGTCAAAGCGAATTTAAATTGTTCCTCTTTCATTAATAAATAAACTAGTAACAGAAATAAAATACGAGTAAAACTAACCTAATATTAATCAACTAGAGAGTTTATGCCTCTGCGCAATTCAAACTCCTTGCTATCTTGCTTGTGAGAAAAACCTGTAACAAGCTTGTGCTAACATTCCCAGAGTAAATTCAAAGGTATTTTTTAGAGCAAAGATATAAGAACAGAGTAATAAACCTATAGATCCTGTGATCTTGTAATGACAAACACTTATAGTAAGAGAAATTTAATATAAAGTATTCATGTAATACATCACTTAACATCAAGCATAAATCAATGATATTTAAATGAAATAATGATCACAGATGTAATATATGAATAACGAATTACATACATAATTTAAAGTGTTGAATAAAATGAAATATCATATGTTGATAAGACTAAATTTGTATAACGTATTAACATTCCATAATATAAAAGGCAAAACGTAATGGGAAAGATCCACATTGGTCTAAAGCCAAAGAGTAAAAATCTTGTCCATATAGTCCTTAAAGTTACATGTCCATAATGCGTCCAAATCAAAGATATTCCTACTACTAAGAGTAAACAATATTTAAACTAGTTTAGGATTCAAAAGCTCATATCACACAGGATAGAGTTGAATCCACAAAAATTTTATAATATTACAAAAATAACAAAAATAGTAACCACTCATGGATGAGTTGGTTTGTTCAAAATTAAACCAATGTTTGATAAAACATAAAAAATGAGAAACTACTGAACATTTGGGCGTATCATTGATTTTTTTTTCTCCAAGCAATCAGCAGCACAATCTTCCATTTCCCAAGAATAGAAAAATTGATTTGATATATTAGAAAAATAGACAATTACTAATTACTAATTATTATTCAAAAGAGACTGGATACAAAATCATAGATTTTGTAGCTAGTCTTATTTTTGGCAAATGAAATAAAAAATCAAATCTACCTATTTCGACTTTGATAATAGAATTGAATGAAATAAAAAAAAAATCATTTTACCATTAAAAAATATCCAGAGAGGGATCTGACAGTTCAGAGTTTATAATTGCTTTGAAACTGGTCATGTTCTTAATGATTATATTTCCATCTCTCTTGATTTGTTTATTCTCCCTCTCTATATGTGCCTTGAGATCAAGGTTCTCTTGTTTTAACAGAGCATTTTGAGTAGTCAAGGTTTTAATTCGGGCCTGTAAGAGTGGAACATCTGTATAGTAACTCTCTACCCAGTCGAGGTAGCTATCACAATGTACCGGGGTGATGACATATCAACGTGGGACATAGTCGACAAGGGGTTCTTCAATATTACATGTTGTTTGTTCCAGGTCGTGCCCGATACTCGAAAATCCTTCTTTACCCTTAAGACACATGGGAAAATTGGTAACGAAGTCATACTGTTTAACATGGGTAATAACCTCTCTCCTGGAATACTGATTTTATGGGTCTTCACAAGCCAAGAAATCCTCTATCTCATGATCTGAGC
Organism: Picea glauca; assembly: GCA_000966675.3. Taxonomy (NCBI): domain Eukaryota; kingdom Viridiplantae; phylum Streptophyta; class Pinopsida; order Pinales; family Pinaceae; genus Picea; species Picea glauca. The sequence goes on from JZKD02S1602417.1 coordinate 602,638, forward strand.
ACCAATCATTGATCTCGATCGAATTGATCGACCTCAGATGATTTTCCTTTCAATTTCTTAGTTTTCTAGAAAGAAAACGACCAACATCCGTATTCCTAAAACTTAAATCCATGCTCTGTTGTTTGTTTCCTTTATAGATATTCTTGGCAATAGATTCAAAATTAACGTTTAGACTAGAATCATTTAGAGGCATATGAGGATATTTGTTCTTTAATTCGACAATCACTTGTTCTAGAGATCTTCCAGGTGAAAACCTACATGGTAATCGTTTATTTATAGGGGTTTCATCAATAAATTATGGTCCATCAATTGAATTAACAAACTAGCTTTCAACCATTGGCCTGTTCGAGTTAGGGTTTGTAGTTAAAAGAGGTTTGGATGTAACATCGGCCTGTGTGAATCAATTCCTTATCAGAAAGGTTTCCCAATTATCACCTATCTTCGACAAGTGATAAACCAACAAGATTTTGATGAGTTTGTGGTGAAACAAACTCAAATTGATACCTTGTCATTTGTAATGCTTGGACATTTTGTAAAGACTCATCAATAGATAAAAGGGCATATCCAACTCAAACCCTATGAAATTCATAAGCAAACGAATATGGTACAAAAAAACCAACTTGTATCGACCTTCACATGTAATAAATTTCTTCAGAATTAAAAGTAGACTATGTCATATAGGTTTTAACAGTGAGATAGGAATACCTTTTATAAAACAAGTGGTTTTACGGGAGGCCATAAATAAAATCTATGGGACCTCTTCTATTTTGGCATTTTTAAACCACCTCTCGCCTTTTGATTGGAGCCCTGTCGCTTTTCTCACAAAATCCTTTGTTAATTCCAACTGTATGTCTCCAATCTTGGCTCTGAATCTGTCAAAGGTTTGTGCAAAAGCTTTGGAAACCTGGATATTATAGACCTCAAACTTATTGAGGAGTACATCCCACCCATGACCCTTTAGATCATCAATAGCGTTGTCATGGGATAGTAAATCTTGGCATCCATTCGGCTCAATACGAACTACGGGTTCCATTACCACTGTGACAAGGATGCAACATAAATCACTCAGGATAGTTTTAGGTTCCCAACGGACGAGCAACAGAAACAGGTTTGAGTGGAAAGTGAAGCCATGAAAATAGCAGTGTCTGGGGGCTATCATAACTCATATAGGAGAGTTAGGGAGAACAAAAACCAAAAGGTTCATATAATTCCAAGCCATCTCTCATGATGAGTCCCAAAACCTACAGAGTACAAAACCCTATGCGCATAATGAATAACTTCATTAATTTTTTGGGTCAGCAAGGTAAGGTGAAAACACAAGTACATCATGCATGTACTCATTTGCATGAATGTTGATATGACACTTAAACTCATGAGAAGAATATCAACAGTTAATTTTTTGGGTCAGCAAGGTAAGGTGAAAACACAAGTACATCATGCATGTACTCATTTGCATGAATGTTGATATGACACTTAACCTCATGAGAAGAATATCAACAGTTAACCAAGGTTCTTCATGCATAAAAAAATTTCAACAATGAACTATCAAACCATTGAATTCATAACAACCATAATAAAACAAAAATTCAATAATGGACTAATCAACCATTTCACAAAATTTGAATTTTAATCACATATGGGTGGCTTTTAAAATGATATTTCTATGGAAAATGATTATGAAAACGATCCAAGTTTTTATGTTTGAATTCATTCTTACAGTCGTGAATTAAAACTAAATCAAACGAAAATGCAAACAATAAAGATTCAATAAGGTAAGATTTAATCCAATAATTGCTTCGAAACTCAGAAAAAAGTATTTACAAATCAGAGGTGATGGCAACTACAGAAAGGTGTAATCTCTTTCGATCGTGTTAAGTATCAAAATCATGTGTGGCTACCAACACATCCTTGAAAATAGTTGGCCAATAGTAGTCGGACTGTAAGATATTGTATGTTGTTATTTTATAAGAAAAATGTCCCCCACATGGAACATCATGATAGGCTTTAAAGATGTCGTGCATCTAATCCTCCCGGGCACACCTTCTAATCACCAAATCAGGCCCAGTTTGGTATAAACAATCATCATGCCACATGTAATTGGCACTTAGCTGGATAATTCTCCATTTTTCTCGAGAGGATAGATTCTAAGGTATGTTTCTTGTTACAATATAGTTGGCTACATCTTCATACCAAGGAATGTAAGTAGAAATAGAAAATATATTCTCATCTAGAAAATTTTCATCTACTGGTGTATTATCCCTTGTATGAATTAGTCTAGACAAGAAATAAACAACTAAATTATCTCTTCCAGGCCTATCAATAATGGTGATATTGAATTCTTGTAGTAATAACAACCATCTAGTCACTCTAGCATTTGTAACAGGTTTGTTCATCAAAAATTTGATGGTTGAATGATCTGTATGTACAAAAAATTCATACCCTATTATGTAGTGTCTGAACTTATTAATGGCATGTACTACTGAAAATAATTCTTTTTCAGTAACAATGTAATTTACTTCAATAGGTGGAAGATGTTTTCTCACAAAGTATATAGCATATGGAATTTGTCCTTCCCTTTGTCCTAAAACAACCCCCAAATATGTATCTGAGGCATCCATGTAGATATGGAAAGGAAGAGACCAGTTTGGTCCTCTAAAAACAGGGGCACTTGAAATAATATTTTTTTTTAATTTTAAAAGAAATATGACATTGTTCTTTCCAACAAAATTCATCCTCTTTTGCTAAGAGTTTGAATAGTGGGGCATCTAGGTTTGTAAAATTCTGAATGAACCTTCTATAGTAACCAACATTCCCTAAGAAGCTTCTGACTTCTTTCTATGAGCTAGAGATTTTTATTTGAGAAATGATGTCAATCTTGGCAGGGTCTACCCTTATTCCAGTACCGCAGAAGTCATGACCTAAAATAATTCCTTCAGTGAGCATCATTCTAGATTTTTCATGACTAAGGGAAAGTTTGGTTTCTTTACACCTAATCAATACTTTCTCCAAATTTTCCAATGCTTCCTGGAAATCATCCCCATATACTATGAAGTCATCAATGTAGAATTCTACACAGTCATGGGTCAAATCAGAGAAAATGGCCAAGATAACCCTTTGAAAGGTAGCAGGGGCATTACACAAACCAAAAGGAGAACCCTTTTGGCATAAGTACCCCATGGGAAAGTAAATGTGGTTTTGTCCTGATCTTCTGGTGAAATTTGGATCTGATTGTAACCACTAAACCCATCTAAGAAAGAAAAATACATCTTCCTAGACAAAGTGTCCAAGACTTGGTCTTTGAAATGAAAAGGAAAGTAATCTCTGTAGGTAGCCTTGTTCAATTCTCGAAAGTCCACACAAATCATCCATTTACCATTTTTCTCAGGGACAATAACTAATGGCGATACCCACTTGCTATCCGATATAGGGTAAATAAAATTGGCATGTAGGAGTTTTTGGAGTTCTTCTTTCACTATGTCCTTTAAGAATGAATTCATTCTTCTTTGGGGTTGCCTAACAGGTCTGACTTGGTCATTAGTGTAAATATGATGCATATAAGTGTCTGGGTGAATCCATTTCATGTCAGAGTAATCCCATGAAAAAGCACCAGATTGCCCTTGAATCATTTGAATCAATTTTTGTTGTTGATCTATTTCTAAACTAGCATTGATATACAAATATTTTCTAGGGCTGATTTCAACAGCCTGGATAGTTTATTATTTCCCTTCATCTACTTGTGAAATGGTGGCTACTATAGCAGTGGAGGGGTGCCAAATTTCCTAGAATTCAGAGTTGAAGATATGTGTATATTTAGGAAAAGATTGAGGTTATTCAATGCATTCTGTATCAACCAAAAACAGGCTTAAAATATGTTCTTCAGTTTTCTCTTGAACTCCTTTTACTTGTTCAAGTGTTAACAAGGGCTGAGTATAATCCTCCTCCCCATAGGTATTCTCTAACCAGAGAGGAGCTTCAGTGGCTAGTTGGGTAGGAGGAAAGAGAATGAGTTTTTGACTTTTGGTGCCATTGGAAATCGTCATCTCTATAGACTGAAAACTAATAAACTCATCAATAGTGGCCAACCAAGGTTGGCCAAGCACTACTGGATGTCCTAGTTTGGAGGATTTGGTATGAATCACTAAGAAATCCACAGGGTATTCCCAAGAGGCCAAAGTCACTATTACATCATATAAACTTCCTGTCGGGATGATGACTAATTTGTTTGCTAATTCCAACAAAGTTGGTGTTGGTCTTAGGTGATTTACTTGCATAATTTTCATGGTGTCAACCAACATAACATTTTTTGCTGCTCCTATATCAATAAGTGTGTTTGGTGTTGAGATTTGGATACCTTGGAAAGTGGTCCCCATGTGCTTATGAGTCTCTAAGCACAAAGGGGGAAGACTTTTACCCTCATACTTTACTTTATGATTCTAATTTCACT
>JZKD02S1602417.1:619237-637186 GCA_000966675.3 Picea glauca
GCTATGGAAAGGAAGACTAGCAAATGTGAAGCACTTCATAGTTTTTGGAAGCAAATGCTACATCAAAAGAGAAGATGGTAGAATGGGAAAGTTTGACTCTCATGTGGACAAAGGAGTACTTGTTGGTTACTCAAGTACAAGGAAATCATACAAGTGTTACAATTTAAGATTGAACAAATTTGTGGAAATCATCCATGTAACAATTGATGAAACAGGTAGACTAGAATCAAAGGAAGAAGAAAACAAATCAATGGAACAACTTTTCGAAGAAGAAGAAGAAAAAGATGAAGTAGAAGAGGAATATGAAGAGAATACGATAGAAACAAAAGATCAAGTTCAACAAGTATCTCCAAACACACCTAGCAAACGAGTACAGAAGAATCATCCTTCAGATCAGATTATTGGAAACAAAGATGCAGGAGTTGAGAATAGAAGAAAAAACCATTCACTAGAACAAACACAACTATCACTCTTATCTACAATTGAACCAAATTGTTTTGAAGAAGCCAACAAGGATGAATTTTGGAATAAGGCCATGAATGAAGAAATGGATCAAATAGAGAAAAATGACACTTGGTAACTGGTTCCAAGACCAAAGAATAAGAAGGTGATCAACACAAAATGGGTTTTCGGGAATAAATTAAATGAAGATGGACAAGTTACAAGGAACAAATATGGATTGGTATGTAAAGGATATGCACAGATTGAAGGAATCGACTTTGAAGAGATATTTTCCCCAGTTGCCAGAATGGAAGCAATCCGGTTTCTTTTAGCCTATGCATGCTCCAAAAATGTTAAAGTATATTAGATGGACATAAAATCATCTTTTCTGAATGGGGAACTTGAAAAAGAAGCCTACATTGAACAACCAGAAGGATTTCAGTTGTCAGAGAATGCATATTATGTGTGTAAATTAAAGAAGGCCTTGTATGGTCTAAAACAGGCTCCTAGAGCATGGTACTCTAGACTGGATAAGTATCTACAAAAGGTAGTGTTCAAAAAAGGAAGTGCAGACAACAAACTCTACATCAAGGTAAGTGAAGGTAATATTTTATTAATTGAAGTTTATGTTGATGATATTATTTTTGGTAGTGATGATGACAGGTTAAGCCGTCAATTTGTAAAAGATATGCAAAATGAATTTGAAATGTTACTTGGAGAACTATCCTTCTTTTTGGGGCTTCAAATACATCAAAGAAACCAATGAATCTTTATTTCTCAAACCAAGTATATCAGAGAAATTCTAAAGAGGTTCAGAATGGAATATTGCAAACTAGTTATCACTCCCATGCAAACCAGTTGCAAGTTGAGCAAAGATGATGATTTGAAGTCTACAGATCAGAGACAATACATGTCAATGATTGGAAGCCTACTATATGTGACAACATCTAGACAAGACATAATGCAAGCAGTTGGATAGATGGCATGATTTCAAGTAGCACGAAAGGAGTCACATGTTTTAGCAGTGAAGAGGATATTCAAATATCTCAAAGGAACATAAGAGTTTGGAATATGGTATCCGAATGAAAGGATCTATCACTTATTGCCTACACAGATGTAGATTGGGCATGTTGTATTGATGATCGACAAAGCACCAATGGAGCAACGTTCTACTTGGGTGAGTCTTTAGTATCATGTCTAAGCAATAAAAAATCATCAGTATCTTTATCTACAGTCGAGGCAAAGTATATTGCAACAACATCATGTTGTACACAGGTTATTTGGATGAAACAAACTCTGACAGATATACAGGTTGAGTATGATGAGCCCATTCCAATCTATTATGATAACACAAGTGCCATCAGTATATTGAAGAACCCGGTGATGCACTCCAAGATGAAGAACACTCCAATAAAGTATCACTTTATATGGGAGAAGGTTGCAGAAAAGAACATCAGAGTTGAGGATGTGGGAACAAAATAACAAGTGGCATACATCTTCACAAAACCACTTCCATGGGAATCCTCTGAATATCTTCACAATAGACTTGGAGTTATTTCTACTCCAAAATGAATGATTTTTGAATGCTTATCTTATGTTTCTTAGATTTACACGAGGAAGCACCATAAGAGGACAGTTCAACCAGGGGGAGCAATCCCGGATGGAAAGATACCTTTTCCATTGGTGACAAAGGGGGAGAGATTTATCAGATGCAAATGACATAGGCAGAGGACAAAGGCATGGCTCTAGGGGGAGAGATTTATAAGATGTAGAGGATAGACATGGTTCCAGGGGGAGAAGATTTATCAGATACATAGGATAGAGGCATGGTTCTAGGGGGAGCATGAGTGATATGATTTCAATATTGCATCAAAGTGTTGCCATCAATGCCAAAGGGGGAGATTGTTGATTAAGGTTTGTTGTCATTGATGTCAACCCTTGAAGAAATCCTTGTAGCACAAAGGTTGGGTAATGGAACCAAGATTGTTTGATATAAAGATGACTCATTATTGTCTTATCATGGTTGATAATAATTATAAATGGATGAACTCCAAAGTGGTCCCCTTATGGTGAAATCCCTCATGGGAAGATACTTTGTGGATTGAGTTATCCTAGAAGCATGGTCAGATAACTCATTCTTATTTTTGGAATAATGAGATGAATACCAGTGAATTTTTCAGTGAAACTATCCAATATGGATAGTTCTTTTCATGCCATTTCCGGTGGTATGTGGAATGTCACATAACTCCTCACGGTTAGAGAGTTATGGCCATGAGAAGTTGGAGAACCCAGGTTTGGGTAATGGACCCAAGTTTGTTTGAAGGATAACGGTATGATTTTTGATATATTTTCAGGTAATACTATTCTCTATGGATATTACATGTCATTCCATTTCTGGTGGTATGTGGAATGTCACATAACTCCTCACGGTTTGAGAGTTATGGCCTTACGAAGTTGGAGGTCCCCCATATGTCATCTAGAAGCCCTAAAAGGTCAAAGTAGTCAAAGTGGTTTAAGAGTTTTTAAAGGTAAATAATAAACTGAAGTGATGAGTGCACCATAATTCAAAGTGAATACAAAATCAATTATTTAAATAATAAATTTAATGGAGAAATTAGAATTGGGTTAACCCTAAAATAAGGAAAGTGGGCAAAGTGACATAGAATATGTTTTTAAGGAAGCTACTTGGAGAGTATAAATAAGAGGCAAGGCTCTCTTATTTAAATGAACTTGAGAATATTGAATAACTATAGGTGTTTGAGGTAACCAAAGGATATCTAAGCCGAATTTCTGAGGAAAGTGAAGAAAAGAAGGCCGGAATTCAAGGAAGGATAAATTCTTTTAATGATGTTTTCTAAGGTATGTTGTTTTCAGGTCATCTCACCATTTTTGCAATAACTTTTTTTCTAGAATGCTTCAGGCCGTGAAATTTATCTTCCATTGAGGAAACATATCCAAGTATTTTTGGTAAGAAATTCAGCTCGTGGGTCATTGTATTTTTGTAGTTACACTCCATGGAAAATAGGGTTTGTGGCTAGTCTTGAAACTAGTAAAAAATAGGTGTTTCAGGTAAACACGTCATAATTTCTTAATAACAAATCCAAATTTAGTAAGACAAAATGTGTTGGTTAGAGTATAGTCTTTATTATTCTTTGTAACATTTTTAGATCAATTCAACAAATATTTCATGCGAGGCACGCTCTAGAAGGTCACTTTCTAAAATAAGCCAGAATTCAACAAGGTGTGCCATTTTTTCCATAAATCCTTTTCTGAGAGGTTCCAAGTAGTGACACCTGAAGGAATTACATAAAACACACTGAATAAAATTGTGTATCATGTTTAGATATTTATTCATTACAGGTACAAAGTTATGATTATTTCAAGTTAGGGTTGTTGACTAATCCAAAACTAGTCTTGTGAGCCTAAAGAAACGTTTGATGAAAATGCTAGTCTCTTGTTGTTAAAGTTAAGGAAGGTATGCAGGCATGTGATCATATACAATAGGTATATTATAGAGTTACAAATCATATTTGGATGATGAAATTGATGAGGGATTTTAGTTGAAGTACAAGTTGGGTACATGGTTGAGATAAGTAGTTGATGAGTTGGCACATACATGAGGTGTATAGTTGATGATGTTGGTACATATTGATGAGTCATAGTTGATGAGTACTTGAAACATGATTTGTACATACTTGGTACATGGTTGGTTGCAGTTGTTTATGGTACATGTTGATTACAGATTGGTTGGTATAGGTTGGTGCATGGTCGATGCACTTGTTTATGGTACAGGTTGAGGTACAGGTTGATGCATGGTTAATGCATGGTTCAGGTTTATTGGTACATATTTACAACAGTATATCTCACAGTGATAGTGTGACAGTGGTTCCATCATTCTACTTCTACTTCAGGGCGGTTGGGCGGGGCAAGGACAGGTGGTTGTAGCCAGAGAACATAGGGGGTTGTAGCCTCCTTCTGGTTGTAACCAGAGAATTGGGGAGTTGGAGCTTCCCTCAGGATGTAGCCTGAGAAACTAGGGGGTTGGAGCCTCCTTCCAGTTGCATCTAGAAAACAAAGGAAGTTGGTGCTTCCAATGAATGTAATTCTTCAAGACATATAAGATAAAGCATTCCATGGTTTTCTCCCGATTTGAGCTTCCACATAAAACACGGGTGTACTGTGTATGTGTGTGATTGTTCATTTCTTATTGCTCATTGTTGGATAATAATTCTACATTGATATAACACTTGGATTATTTGGAGAAAAAGGATTATAATTATGTTATTACTGATTCACCCCCCCCCCCTCTCAGTAATCCAACAACTTCCCATTTATCAATCATTTGGATATTATCTACCTTTGGAAACAATTGGGGAAGAATATGGCTACCCTACAGGCTAAGTTGGACACTGAGAAGTCACATGATAATAAAAAAATGTGAGAGCTTATAGAGAAAGTCATGTTTTTACTCAAAGAAGCAAAAGCTATAGAATGAGAATTTTTAGAAGGATACTAGAAAGAGTTAGCTCATTTATCCTACAATATAGGATTGGATGGGATTGCTTCAACACTAGGAAATAACCATTGAGGATTTAAGAGAGAGATTAAATATCCGAACAATGAGGCTCAAGCACTCAATAATCCTTTGGAGAAGAGAGATAAGCTTTAGGAGATTTAGGTTGTGGATGATAAAATCACTGAGCTACATGATGCAACCTTAGTAGATAGAAATTCTCTCTAAGAGTTTAGACCAGGCTACCCAAGACAATTAGATTTGTAGTAGTTGGAAGCATTTGTAGATACATAATGGGAAGAAATAATGTAGATGTAACTAGTATAACTAGATTAAGAGAAAGATCAATATTTCATTGTTGGTGTTTCAATTGTGTTAAGTGGACCAAGTAGTTAGATGCATTCAAGCAATTTTTGGCTCATTCTCTTACCTTTATTCAAGAATTGGCCTCTTCATTTCAAGTGGAATTAGAAGACCAGTTAACATCAAAGAAAAAGAATTGACTAAAGGGTGATTCAATGGGTGTGGTAGAGGCTTGTTGGCCTTCACTTGCTTTGGGATTTTTGTGCAAGAAATAAGAATGATGGGAATTGTGATATTTGGATAGCTTTGACCATTTAAAATGGACCCTCAACTTTAGCTAAAGAACAAGTGGGAAAAATCATTTTTGCAGGTTAAGTTGGGTAGCATTTATTATGTAAGCATAGTGTTGTGAAAGACAACCATTGTTAGTTAAGCCAAAAATTGGCATGTCAGGGATGCCTTGAAACTCCTTGTCAAATGCTAAGAAAAGGGATGGATCCTAGTTTGGTCACTGTTATAGTCAAACTTATACAACATATAAACATAATTCCCAACAAAAATTCAATGACTTTCTTAAATATCCCTCTTCATTGCATCTTGCTTCAAAATAAAAGTATCATTCCACAATGTTTACTAATGCATGCTCAACATCTCCTGAAGCTTAATCTACCTGCATCAACTAAGGAGTATTTCTGCCTATACCTAGCTTATACTGCAAATCATTGTTTTTGTTTCATTACATAATCCTTTGCATTTAAATCGGATGGAAACTCATTACAGAGACCTTTCTACAAGATTCACAACATTTTCTAGTGTCTCTGGGTCTTATAGGACTTCCTCATCTTTCTTTTGAAAACCACAGACATTTCTCACAGTCCTTCAAAGTGAAGTGTGACATAGTTTCCTAAATATTCATACATATTCTCAGCACCAACTGTTACAAAGCCATTATGAATCCAGTAAGGCATAATGTTGTCATTACAAGTAGTAGATATTTGAGCTATCTCATTTTCATGATGGGAAATATAAGATCCACCCCTCCACCATGAACATGAAAAATAGTAACCCAAATGTGCAACACTCATTGTACTGTAGTCAATATTCCATCCTGGCTCATCAACTACTATTATTTTCCTTTCTAAATCTTCCTAGTGAATTCCAGACTTGCCTAAAATGTTAACTGCTATCATCTCCATTTTCTGAGGCTTCAATCCACTAGTTTCCAAGTGATCACAGAAAAGGAGATCATCTGTAGAAAAACCCATACTTGATGGTAAAAAACTAATTATAGATGTGCCTCTTAGCTCTTTTGATGCAAAATTTGACTCTGCAATAGCTTGAATCTTGGCCTTTTTTGAAATATAAAAAGGACTTGCTTGCAGTAGAGAGATATTTATTGTACATAGAAGTGTGATATGTGTATTTGTCTCCAATGTCCAACCATCAGGAAAGACATCCTTCTCTTTTCTATTTTTACCTTTCAGAGTGGAGCTTTCAACTACATAATTTTCATGAGAAGGTATTTGAGACCTTTCGCATGCACAATTCATAAGAAGAAACACATTTATTACATATGGCCCCACATTCTAAATATTCCACACTAGTGTAGTTGTCCCTGGAAAATGTCACTGGCATGGTCACTTCTATCAAGTTGCCCACAAAATCATCCATCCTTGTGCATGGAGATTGTAACATTACATCCAAACAATTAGTACAACTAGATATGTTTAAATCAAGTCCATTGTTTCTTTCACAATCCCTTGTTGTAACTTCTAAGATGTTTTATTTCTGATAAGAGGAAAGAATACCATTTTTGTTGTCTCTCTCATAATATTTTTCTAAAATTTTCATGATACCATGGATTTTATTTGAAAACAAACCTTCACTGATCCACTTCTCTGAGGTAGAACTAATTTCATGTTCTTCAACACTTTGATCCCAAAAAAGAGAGCTACATAGATGTTTTTCTTCCACCTTTGATGAATGTAAATCAAATGACTCCTCCAACAAGTCTTTGTCGTCTTCTTTGATATGATCCAATCCATCAGAAATAAATATCTCTTGTCTCTCATTAACGATAGCTTCAGTAAGTGATTTTGTACCAATGTTAAACTCATCATCATTATCTTTTTTTTCATCAGCAAAATTTTTTTTGGATAAAGAAATATACATGTCAATAATTCCACCATTATTCATATTCATAAGGGATGATATGTTATTACCTGTGACAGGGATCTCGTGACTTAAAGGAGATAACATTGTTTCTATGAGATTAAAGAGATGTTTCCTATGTCATATTTATTATGGTTTATTCTTGTTATCTATCGGTATCTTAGTAATGTATTTATTTTTAGCTTGAAAAAATTATATCTACTATGATGCCAAATGTGATAACATAGGTTGATAGATTATACTATCATTTTGAATATTAATGTAGTAATAGAAATGGAGGAAACTGAAATTTTATTTATACTTTTAAATGAGGCATGTTACAACTAGACTGTTAGTGTCATTGGTATCTATGGTTGCAATATCACTTTCTATCAGACTGAAATCATTCAAGGTAGTTTTAATTTCCTGGGTAGATTCTATTTCAACCATTCACACATCATATTTCTTAGCATTGTCCAGTCAAATTCATTGTTGGCACACTAGTTTTTAATTCTTCATATTTCTCTAATTTGGGTCGAGGGAATAATCTAGCCCAAGTGTTGTCATGATTCGAGGTATTCCTGATTGAAAATTGCTTTGTTTGTTGCAAGGTAGATCGTCCATCACAGGAACTTAGGTAGAGCTACCCAACTTTTTCTGAGCAGTGGTGGATTGATAAAGGTGGCATGGTATTTCTTATGCCAAATTAGGTACATATCCCTCCAATCCTTCAACATTTATATGGAATTATCCTATCTCTACAAATGTTATCTTCCAAATCTGAGAAGTACAATCTATATGCAAGAGTGTACAATGAGAACCTAATTTAACAGAGTATTATAGTTTCAAATTCTAAAGAGACAATGTAATCAAGCAAAGCCATAAAATGATAAAGAAGTTGCATGTGTTGTTCACATCATACTCAACACGATTGGGTTTTTTTAGTTGAGCATAACCAAAAGGGCCAAAGGATATATGTTGTTGTGTAGAAAACATGCAAGGGTGGATCTTGATTGAATGTTTGCATTGACTGATTCCGGAGACATCAAGTCATCTATCCCATCAGACGAAAAGGAATTGTCATAGATCTATGCATTGCAGGATATTACACCATCAGTCTAGACAAATTGTCGCAGATTCATATTGTGTTTGTGAATGAAATTGATAAGAAATATTCTACAACGGTTTCAACTGGATACTTTGCAAAATGTAGAAATGCTACCTCAACATTACTTTAGAAATATTGTGATATGGTAGCAGAGGAAAACAAGCATAAACAAAATATTAACCTTGTAATAGATCATTCAAAAGTAATTTCAAAGAAGCTAATGATTATCTATAGAAGGAAAGATATGGGAGATCTAGATAAGGCACTGCTATTGTCTCTGGAATATGGTGTCAATGTTCTTTCCTTTTGTGAAATACATTGTGATATTAGCATAAAATGTGCTTCACTAGAGATTGTTATCAATGGGTTTAAGCGATGATCATGTAGATATTCTAGTCAAGATCCTTGTTCATATTCAGTGTAGAATCATGAACATCCTCAATGTTGACCTTACCCTTGTCACTGGATTGGCCTTGAACAACGCATAAAAACATGTAGCCTATGAGGAGTTTATTGCCAGCAAGGTTTCAGAAGCATGCCAGTAGTAGGGTGATTTATTATGAGATTATTGTAAGGGTTTTTGTGATGAAATAAGAAATTATTGAGGCCCATTCCCAATGGCAGCAGTGCACACTCCTTGATCTATTACTTCATATTTGACTCATGGCAGGGTGAAACCTCCAAGAAGAAGCCAATTTTTTTTATCACACACACACAAGGGTGTTGCATGGAAACAATTAAACAATAGAGAGGGTGAAATATTCAGGCTTGTTTTATGACTTAATGGGCAGTAGAAGGGGCACCACTCTTTAGGTTATTTTATGATAGGATTTATATAATAGAAAGGGCCCACTCAAGGGGATATGATAATTTTTATTCAACACAAATCACTAGTGGTTAGTGGTGCACCTTATAGGGAACCACATTGTTTATTTTTGGTAGCTTATGAGGGTACATTGAGTTGGCATCTACTATCTTATTTTGAGGCTCATTTCACATTAAAATATTCAACAATCATAAATGTCAACATTAAAGGGACTATGTCCTATTCTGGGGAAGCATGAGAGCCCACTCCCTTATTTCTATGTTAAGACCAATCCATGCATACAATAAGGGTGTTTTTTTGAAGAATAACACTTGCACATTGAGAGTCACATAATTCCACTTTTGGATCATTTAGGACAATGAATAGAGGAGTTACATGTTCCATCCTTGAGTAGTTAGTGTCATCCATTCCAAGAATACATGAGGGGTTTTATTCAGTAGTTACCAACAACAAAAGAGTGTTGTCCTTCATTGTACTTCTCAATTTTAAGAGCAATGATTCCTGTTAGTGTCAGTCAAATTTTTCCTGTCACCAGTGATCAAACATATATGCTCTTCCTAGGTTTGTTAGGGTCTTTTTCAAATTTTTATCGTTTCATTGAGTCTTCAAAATAAAAATTTGATCGTTGGTTAGTTGGTCTAGGTCTGTTACTACTCGCAAAATTTCATGTCCTAGTCATCATCATAATTTAAATTTGTTGTGTCATCACTCAAACGAGTCACCATCATCATTTCAGTCCCATCATCATGATTCTCATTCATCTCTGTGTCACCATTAGGTCACTAGGGTCATGGTCATTATATTGTGTCATTTCACTCATAAAACTACTAAAGGCAGGAGTAGTAAAAGGAAATCTCTCTCAAGTTTGGTTTTAAGTCATAAAGTGTTTCAATATTGATGTAATTGGTTCTAAAAAGTTTTAAAGTTATTTCAAATGTTCCTAAGCTACTCAAGTTCAAAAGCAATGGTGAAATTGGTGGGCCACCCCACCATTTTGAAAAAATGACATTTAAAATCAACAAACACCATTTCAAGAGAATTCTCTCACTCATTTCTCTCAAAGAATAGCTCCCACATATTCATAAATCATCTCTCCTCATTTTCAAGGCAAATTGCCTCGAAAAAGAGTAAACCCTAGCAATTCGCTGCTCATTCCATCATTTTGGTTGTGCTTTCAACAAGTTTGTTGTATTTTTCCCTTTTGCACTCCTTCCCCTCACTCATTTCCTGAGATTCCACTTTACCTTAATCCCTTAAATTACCCCCTACCCCCCTAAATTTTCTCAAGAATTTAGGAAACCCCTAACCCATCATTCCACTTCATTTTCCAAAAATCTTTGAAGGCACATTTTCCAGAAATGATCTTTTTAGTCACCTGTTTGCAGAGCATATTTTGTCCCATCAGAAATGAATATTGAGAAACTGGAGGAGATTTTAGTTCATAATATGACAAAGTACAATAACCTATCTCACGTTTTACACAGGTGTTACAGGGTGAGATATATATTCACATCTTCACAACCTATTTTTCTGATTGTGCAAAGTCCTGTTTTAGACATCGTTTTGAAGAGAACATTGTGAACAAATGGGAAAGTATTTTTTAAAACTGGAGGAGGTTTTTGTTCAAAACATACCAAAGAACAAAAACCACTCTCATTTTTCTAAAATAGAATATGGTTGGAGAGATATTGCACCATATTTGAGACCAAATTGTGCAGAAAACCCATAATGTTTGGCAATTTTTGAAATTGTGATACAACAGAAAACGTAGCGTGGGGCACGCTACGCTTTTGATGGAGGATTAAAAATGACAAATGGTTTGTAGTTTCAGATTCCACACGAATTGTACATCACTTTTGACTATCCAGAGGAAAATTTAGGTCAACTCTAGCATGCATGAAGAGCAAAAAACCACTTGAAAATGACCTTTCTACCGCATTTTGGAGCAACACGCTACGCTTTCTGAGTACTTTTGGGAGAAGACAAGTTTGAAGGGCTAGATCATGTCAAATTTTTCCAGGATATGATTTTCTATTGTATCAAGTACCTTTTATTTTCTCTTGAGTACATTAAATAATTTTTTTCCTATCTATTCAAATCCAATCAAAAATGAAAAACAATACACGAGTCCCCTTTGACATTTTTACCTCATCCTAGAGAAACTACAAATGTATCTTTTGATTGTGAAAGAACCCCCAAATTATATCCGTATGATAGTCATAGTCCAGATGAGATAGTTTCCTCACAAAAAATAGTCATGTTTGTTTCCTGATATGCTCCATTAAAACTGTCATCCCCTTTGCATGAGTTACCACAAAAATATGCTCAGAAACTGCCCAAATTTGACAGTACAACTACGATCACAACCACACAGCATGTCAATAGAGTTGTTGATTTTATGGATTTGGAGGAAGTTGATTATGAGGATGTCAAATTGAGTTTGTTTTCTCAAATCCTCATGGGAGAAGTCAACACATGGTACAAGGGTTTAGCAACAGGAAGCATCTCCTCTTTACAACAGTTTGAACATATTTTCATTGAGAGATGGGAAGTCAAGTTGAACCCTTTCCAGATCATGGATGAGTACAAGAATCTAAAGAGGCAGCCTGGTGAGATATTCCAAGACTTCACAAACAGGTTTAATAGAGTTTACAATGTTATACCTTCATATATTAAACCTCCCCGAGGTTTGGCTATGATTAACTTTTCAGATGGTTTTGAGGTTGAGATTGCTTATCAGCTTAGAGAGAGAAACCCCGCCACTTTGGAGGCCATGCAGAAAAATATGGTTGATGTTGAAATTGATGTTGAAATGAATTTGTCGATAAAAATGAGTAGAATGGAATCTGAAAGGAATGAAGCAATGAAAGAGGACAGTCCCTTATTTTCGGACTGTAAGTTGGACATAATAATTAAAACTATGGAAAGGTTAATGCAAAAATTGTCCTTGCAAGATGAACCTATCGTTAGAAGGAAGAAAATAAATCCTCCTTTTCAAGAACAATTGGCAAAATGAGAAGAGGTTGATTATTTGTCTCATCATGATATGTACATTGATTATTTCATTTTTTCATTTGAGGATAGTCTTGAAAAGAAATCAGCATTATGCACTCAGCAAGAGGAGCTTGCACCTGTGGTTTATGAAAGAAAGGACAAGTTTGATGAAAGTTGTGAATTAGTTGAGTATTTATATAGCTTGGACAGTGATCATGAAGAGGGTGATGAAATTGCTTAAGGTTACTCCTTTCCTTTATGTTACACTGCATTTGAATTGATAAAGAAAAACTATAAACTCACCAAAGTAGAGAAGCAACTTGACACTAATTTAAAATGGCAGCAGCCTATGATTGTATGTGATATTCCTATTTTCCGTGGTATGAAGGACTCACACAACCTAAAACACAATCATTGATTCAAAATCATGTAGATACCTCAGAGTTGCAACAAACTTCTTTGGTTTTAAATGATCCAATATCTGATTATTTGGATGAGTTCTGCAGTCCTAGTGGTTCTCCTTTGGTTGTTTGTGAGCCTGAAAACAGGGGTGAGGAAGATTTACTTCGAAAAAAATCATTGTTGTTATGTTCATCAGTAGTTCCATTACATTCATCACAAAGGTCACATGAAATCTTGCAGCCTTATCATGACAGTTTTAAGTTCCAACTTCAAGAAAGCACAAATGTTGGGAAAGTTTTAAAATCAACATATGAAAATCACTTAGAGAAGAGCAGTAATATGTTAGATGGGCTGGAAATCAATATGAATTCTTATGAATATCCTTTTGCAACATTCCTGAGGTCAACTAGTGGGCTCATGATCCGCAATTTCATTAAGATTCAATCTGTTCACAAGTTTTTATGGAAGTTGCCTTTCAGTAGTTTTCCCTTCTGGCTCATGAGCAAGCACTTGTGGAGAATTCAGTTAACAGAAAAAATGCTTACATGGTTGCATTGACTATTCCATTTAACTTGATCAGGTGATTTAGTTGGTGTAGGTCTGTTACTACTCACAAAATTTCATGTCCTGATCATCATCATCATTTAAATTTGTTGTGTCATCACTCAAAAGAGTCATCATCATCATTTTAGCCCCATCATCATGATTCTCATTCATCTCAGTGTCACAATTAAGTCACTAGGGTCATGGTCATCATATTGTGTCATTTCACTCATAAAACTAATAAAGGCAGGAGTAGTAAAAGGAAATATCTCTCAAGTTTAGTTTTAAGTCAGAAATTGTTTCAAATGTTCCTAAGCTACTCAAGTTCAAAAGCAATGGTGAAATTGGTGGGCGACCCCACCATTTTGAAAAAGTGACATTTAAAAGATACAAAGACCATTTAAAGAGAATTCTCTCACTCATTTATCTCAAATAAGAGCTCCCACATCTCCAACAATCATCTCTCCTCATTTTCAGAGAAAATTTCCTCAAAAAAGAGAAAACCCTAGCAATTCGTTGCTCATTCCAACATTTTCACTACACTTTCAACAAGTTCGTTGTGTTTTTCCCTTTTTCACTTCTTAACCTCACTAATTTCCTGATATTCAGCTTTCCCTTACTCCCTAACATTACCCCCTACCCCCATAAATTTTCTCAAGAATTTAGGTAACCCCTAACCCATCATTCCACTTCATTTTCCAAAAATCTTTGAAGGCACATTTTCTAGAAATGACCTTTTCAGTCACGTGTTTGCAGAGCATATTGTGACCCATCAGAGATGAATATTTATAAACTAGAGCAGGTTTTTGTTAATAATAGGAAAAAGTACAATAATATATATCACTTTTTACACAGGTGTTACAAGGTAAGAGATACATTTACATCTTCACAGCCTAATTTTTTTATTGTGCAAAGTCATGTTTTAGACATTGTTTTGCAGAGAATATTATGAACAAATGGGAAAGTAGTTTTTAAAAATGGAGGAGATTTTGGTTCAAAACATACCAAATAACAAAAACCTCTATCAGTTTTGTAAAATGTCCTATGGTTGGAGAGATATTGCACCATTGTTGAGACCAATTGGTGCAGAAAACCCATATTTTTTGGCAATTTCAGAAAATGTCATACATCATAAAACGTAGCATGGGGCATGCTACGCTTTGGATGGAGGATTCCAAATGAAAAATGGTTTGTATTTTAAGACTCCTCATGACTTGGACATCACTTTGGACTATTCAGAGGAAAATCTTGGTCAACTCTAGCATGCGTGAAGAGAAAAAAACCACTTGAAAATGACCTTTCTGCACATTTTGGAGTAGCACGCTACACTTTCTGAGTACTTTTGGGAGAAGACGAGTTTGAAGGGCCAGATGATGTCAATTTTGCTACTTAAGAATTTCATCAGTTAGTAGACATCCCCATCTTTCCATAAAAAAATTCATATTTGTATTTGGACCTCGAGAAGGCCTCCAAAACAACATTTTTCCTAGCACGCTACACTTTCTATCAGTTTCTCTACACTTTGTCTTGGAAGTGGTTTTTTCAGCAATTTTTTGTCAGATTCAACTTCTATGATGTAAAATGTTACTTTTTGATGTGGTAATGATGTAATAGGGTGTAAATGAGTCAATTATAGTGATTTATAGGTAGATTCATGCTTGAACATCATTTTTTGGTCAAATGTATTGGTTGAGGAAAAATCGGGATTGGTTGTAACATCCCTAGATTCTTGATTTTGTTGGAGAGAATCATGTTTTCAGTTCCACTAGTCATGGATTCGACCCCTGAGAGAGGGGAGAGTTGTTCTGGTCTATATGTATCATGTATTTTTTCATTTTGAGGGTTGGAATTTGTAGACAGATCACTTGTAGCTAGTATTTCACCATTTTTAATCAAAGGAACAGTTGCAACTATTATCTAGGAATTCATGTGCAATGAGTTTTGATGATGTATTTTCTCTGTTATAGTTTTATATGAATTATATACATGTCTCCTTACCATATCTTCTTTCTTCAGTGATTTTTCTTAAAGGTTATATGCATAATTCTTTCCATGAAATCTCTGTTTTGTTGGGAATGTCATTTTGTGTAATTTTCCTTCTTGATTAATGAATTCATGGTGCACATGCTCATTAAGACCTTCTTACTCTTTCAAACCCTATACTACACCTACAAAACCATACAACCATCACAAAATCATTTCTACCTTTCTCTTCTATATATTTGTTGTTGTAACCCTTTGATACTCTGACCTAATTGTGGTGATCCCTTCTTTGATCCAACATTATACCTACAAACTCAAAAACTATTGTGCTAAATACCTAGCCTAATATATTTTTCCTTTTTCCAATCACCTTTTTTACTGTGATAATTGAGAGATCCCTCTTTGGTTTGGTAGGTCTAGATACCAAGTCCAAAGATTGGTTTGAGGTTACCTTTGTTGGTCTCCTTTTCATCCTTGGAAGAACTGGTGGAGTGATAACAATTCCAACAAGAGGGTGCTCCATTTGTGGAATTTATAGAATTTAATGGTGAGGAAATTTATGGAGTGGGCTTGGATTTCCTTTAGAAATCTCAAACACTTGTGAAAACTCTCCATGTTTCATTATGAATAACGCTATCTCTAAAGGATGAGCATGTAGTTTAAGGCTTCTAATTAGAGCTTGATAAAAGTGGTGGAGAGCATCAACACATGAAATTTGTGGTGAAATATCATCAAAATTGATAGAGGGATATGCAAGAGTGTACAATGAGAACCTTGACAAACACAACCCTTGATGCTTGCAACATTGTCTAGAGGATGGAAAAATTATGTCTTTTTTTCAAATATGTAAAATGAGTATATTATAGTTTAACAAATACATTTTCCTATTATTATATATGGTTTTATACTTTATCAAAAAAATCACAAAGACTTTACAAGGTTTTACAATTAAGTGAAAGATTTGCCAAGATTTTACAAGATTTTATAATTCAGTGAAAGAATCACCAAGATTTTACGAGATTATATAATTGACTAAAAGATTCGCTAAAACATTATATAAACATATTATATTATTGATAAAATAGCCTTCAATTTTTCCTATGTATCATGGGGATTCACCCAATTATTATACATATAAATTTAGGGGGTGTTCTTAAAATCACCATTGCCAGCCCCCCTCCATCCTTATTGCCAAGGCTAGATTTGTGGTTGTTGAGGTGGCCATTGAGGATAAGACATTGGAGGTACCCATTGTTGTTGTGAATATTGTGTGGTAGGATCTACAAACATATTAGGATTTTGCCACCTCCATGCCCTCTTGGGGGGATATGATGTTTCCTAAGGTTCTCCCCCTCCATTGAAAATGTATTTTAGTTTAGGTAAAGAAGGGAACTCATTGGTAGGGTGATTTTTTGTACAGAGGACACAAATTTCGATAAAATTAATGGGACATTCCTTTTCAGGATGCCTTTTCCTACACCGAGGACAAAAAATAGTCAAAGTGTCATTTTCTTCTTGTTGTTTTCTTTTAATTTTAATGGTATCAAGT
Source organism: Picea glauca (assembly GCA_000966675.3). Taxonomy (NCBI): domain Eukaryota; kingdom Viridiplantae; phylum Streptophyta; class Pinopsida; order Pinales; family Pinaceae; genus Picea; species Picea glauca. The sequence continues at coordinate 636,051 of JZKD02S1602417.1, forward strand.
TGGGAGATGATGGTGTTGAGGATGTCTGTTTTGATTTTTTCTAGTAGATTTCCCAATTTTATCCTAGTAACACCTCCTGGTGTGGGTCTAGTAATTTTGTTTATAGGATCCCTTACACTTTTTCCTATTTTGGCTTGACTGCGGGAGTATCTTTTACAATACTCTGCAATTTTTGCAAATGGCTTTTGGTACACATCTCCAGAACTCATGAGGTTTAGTACCTCAATGCAGTCATCCATCACACCTTTTAGGAAGATGGTCCTAACTATGGTTGTGTCTAAGTAAAATTGTTTTCTCTTTTGGTAGTTGTATAGGAACCTTTCTAGGTAATCTTCCAAACTTTCCTCCTTAGACTGATGCATTTTAAATATGTCATTCCTAACATCCCTAGGTATGCAGTAATCTTGATATTTCTGGAGGAAAGTATCCTTCATACCATCCCAAAATAAGATAGTGTGTTCTCCTAGGCTCATAAACCACCTTAATGTTGAGTATTTTAGTTTGGCTGGAAAGAGTTTTAGTTTTTGTGCATTATCAATGTAATTATAACTCCTACATAGTATATCAAATTCAAACAAAAATGAATCAGGATCTTCTATTGACATACCATGGAAGTGAGGCAGTGAGGAAAATGAAATATCCTTCATAGCAAAGTCTCTAGCAATGTCTACTATTGGGAATCCAAAATTCTTTATTTCATTATTTACATTTCCCTCTTCATCTACCATATCTCCAAATAGCATGTTGTAGGGTGCTAATGATTTATCCTCACTAAGTGATGATTCAACCAATGGGTTGTTTGGTATATGCAACTGTTCCAATACCTTGTGTGTTGCCCCAATGGCAGATGCAACTTCTTCTATCACTACCTCTATCTCTTTTCCAGCTTCTCCTTCTGATGGGGTCGCCAGTGGTTCCCTTCTTGCTTGTTGTATTATAATTTCAATCTGAACAGTGGCTTTATATTTAGTGGCTTTGGTTTTTGTTTCAATTGTTGCCTTTGAAATTTCTCCTCTGATAATTGTTCTTGCACAAAATTGAGTTGAATTAGTGTGTGTGGGGGGGGGGGTGTTCCATGTTGTTTGTTTTTCTACTTTTTTCTTAAATTTTGGAGGTAATAAATCTACCTTTACTAT
>JZKD02S1602417.1:637236-668867 GCA_000966675.3 Picea glauca
GCAACTGTTCCAATACCTTGTGTGTTGCCCCAATGGCAGATGCAACTTCTTCTATCACTACCTCTATCTCTTTTCCAGCTTCTCCTTCTGATGGGGTCGCCAGTGGTTCCCTTCTGGCTTGTTGTATTATAATTTCAATCTGAACAGTGGCTTTATATTTAGTGGCTTTGGTTTTTGTTTCAATTGTTGCCTTTGAAATTTCCCCTCTGATAATTGTTCTTGCACCAAATTGAGTTGACTTCGCGTGTGTGGGGGGGGGGGTGTTCCATGTTGTTTGTTTTTCTACTTTTTTCTTAAATTTTGGAGGTAATAAATCTACCTTTACTATCCCTACATCTACTCATAAAAAGAAGAAACTCTAATACTAATTAAACACAAACTTTTAACTACCAAAGGTAAGAGGACAACCTGACTTTGGAGCAACCCCACTAAAGTGGATGCGCAAGTTCTTACCTCTCATCTTACCGTCTTCTCTTTTCCCTCAGGTTGTCCTTAAATCCAATCCAAACTCATCAAACCATTCAAACTCAAAATGCTACCTATTACCATTTACAACTCCCCAACAACGACGCCAAAATTTTTGTGTATATATATGCTTAGTATATTGCACTCATTTATATGTCAATCCAGAATTTGTAATCAAAAGAGTTTTTACACCATATGTGCTGAAAACAGGTAACCTATATATGTCTATTGCATATATCTCAATCAAGAAATAATTAGTAACATAACACTCTATTTTGAAATATCTAAATACTTCACACAACTTCAAACTTAGAAGATAAAGTTTATAGTAAATCTCTCAAACAAACACTAAATTGAAAAGGTTCTTTCTTAGATAACAATTCTTTTCATTATAGGCTTATGAAATGAAGAGATGAACTGAGACCTTTCTTGTTGTAGCAATTGAAATAGAAATTAACAATTCACTTTATTTATTCTTTAGAAAGAAACCAATCATAACCCTATCAATTCCAATCAAACCTTTAATACATAAAACATTCAATATGTTTGAGAGACTTCATTGCATGGAGCATGAAGGTGAGAGATGAATTCTTATGGTTCCTATACCTACTAAGAATAATACAATCATGAATTCAAAACAATAACAATTGCTTATTTTAACAATCCCAAACATCTATCCAACTCTTGTTAACTAAATATCAATCTGCATAAATGAAAATGGAATTATCTACTATGCTCAATGTATAATTGTCCATTCACACTGATTCAAAATCAAATAAATCTATATTGTACCTAAGAAAGTTTATGCACTTAGAATTATCTGTAACACACAACTATTATGTTTTCACACTCACACAATTGACTTACAACACATAAAGACATGTACATGGAGGCTTACCTTGGTTGGGGCAGTGGGCCCTTGCTGAACCAACAAGGTACCTCTAAAGAAATTGCAGACTAAAACACTTTACTCGTACCCATGAATTGAAAAAAATAGCATTTGTATTTCTTCAATTGTTCGAGTGAATAAGAAGTTCAACATTTCATTTTTCATCATAACAATGTGTATCATTCTCTACTTACTTACTACTACCTATCATCTACACAACCTCCATTTTAAAGAAGGTTAGCCACTATAACCAAGGTCTGAGGATGATTATCAAATGTTTTGAAAACATTACAATTGGTGATTCATATCATATCTCAAGGGATGGAATTCATCCTCATGACACGAAGTGCATGAGTGATGAAGTCTATCGTGATCTCCAAACTATATAAAGATACTTCCATACAACTAATTTTGTGGACTCACCACCAACATACTCATTCAACACGTTAATCCTATATAAAAGGTTTTAGTACCAGACTAGCACAGTCATAAATCTGGGAAGCAGATCAGTGCACCAGTGGTACCGGAATAGTTGCAGAGATGGTACCGGAATAGGTGCAGAGCAGGTACCGGAATAGCACAGAGTACCGGATCAAGTGAAGTACGGGATCAAGCGGAGTACTGGATCAGGCAGAGTATTGGTACTGAATCACTGCAGAGTATCGGATCATGCAGAGTACTGGATCAAGTGGAGTACCAGATCACGCGATTGTTGCAGTACCAGACTAGTAGTAGTACCAGATGAACCTGCTTAATAATATTCAAATTGATTAGGAGCATAAATAATCAACCATTTAATTCCAATTTAATCAAGAAAATAAAACAAATCATGTTTTAACATAGGTTACCTCTCTATGCACATGGACAAGGTCACAAGGTAGGTTTGTGGAGGAAATAGACAACATATGCACATGTGAAAGGTAAAATTGACCCAGATAGAGGATAATATAGGATAATAAAGGTGTCAAAATGGAGACTCAACAATACCAATCTTTATTTTTTTCTGGTAACATGTCCATCCTCATTCAATTTCTCATAAAGATCCTCTTTGTACCGATGAAATTCTTGTTCTTTGGTCTTGGAACCAGTTCCCAAGTGTCATTTTTTTCTATCTGGTCTAACTCTTCATCCATGGATTTGATGCATAATTCATCCTTGTTGGATTATTCAAAAATTCTCAACTCAATAATAGATAGTAGTGCTAGATGTTGATGTTCTGGTGAATGGATTCTTCTTTTGGTTTCAACTCTTGCATATTTATTTCCAATAATTTGATTTGATGGATGATATTTTTGCACTCATCTTCTAGATGTCTTTGGAGGTACTTGAATATCTTGTTGTTCTTTCTCTACTTCTGGATGCTCTTCTTCTTCATTTGATCCTTCATATACTTCTTCGTCTTTCAGATCTTCTTCATGATCCTATTCCACCAAATATTTGTTACTCTCTTTTATCTTTTGTCCATTTTTCTCATCAATCATCACATTGATGCTTTCTACTATTCAATTGAGTCTTAAATTGAAACATCTGTATGTTTTCCTTTTTATTGAGTACCCAATCATTATGCCTTTATCAACTCGAGAATCAAATTTTCCAATTGTACCATCTTCTCTTTTGATGTATTATTTGCTTATGAATACTCTGAAGTGCTTCACATTTGTTGGTCTTCCTTTCCATAGCTCGCATGGAGTCTTATCATTGTTATTTCTGAGAATCCCTTTTTTATGAATGTGAACTGATGTATGCATTGATTGTACCCAAAAGACATATGTCAACTTGGAATCCATTAACATGGTTCTGTCCATTTCCTATATTGTTCTATTATTTCTTTTGACAGCTCCATTTTGTTGAGGTGTCCTGGCTACTGAGAATTTTCTCTTTATCCCATGCTCATTGTAGAATTCGATAAAATCCTTTGATGTAAATTCTCCTCCATTTTCTAATCTTAAAAACTTGATTTTCAACCTAGTCTCAGTCTCAACCATCTCTTTATATGTCTTGAAGATTTTGAATTCCTCTGACTTCTTGTTTAGAAAGTAAACTACATTCATTCTTGTGTAGTCATCAACTAGTAGCATGAATTACTGCTCACCTTTCAATCCTTTTTTTCTTGTCAGTCCAACCAGATCACTATGTACAATTTCCAGTGGTTTTGTTGTGCAATATTCCTTTGACTTGAATTTTTCCTTGATTTGTTTCCCCTGTAGACAATGCTTGCATAGAATGTTTGTTAGATTCAAGATCTCAGGAATTTCTCTTACTACTTCCTTTTTGATGACTTTGAGAAGATTATCAAAATTTATGTGACCCATTATTCTGTGCCAAAGCCAACTTTTATCATCCTTTCCTAAGAAACATCTTTCCTTTCCTATTTCATTTAGAACATATATTCTATTTTAAGCTCTTACAGTTGTAGCTACCAACTTTCTTTATTTTACTTTCCTTATCTCACACTTCTTTTAATCAAACATTAGTCAGTGTCCTTGATCACACATTTGACTTACACTTAGTAGATTGTGTTTCATGTATTTGACCAAAAAAACATTTTTTGCAATGACATCCTTACTTCCAAGCTTGATTGTGCCCTTTCCAATAATCCTAGTTGAGTTGTCGTTACCAAATGAAACGTATCCATCTCTTTCCTTTTTCAATGTCAGAAACATGTCTTTATCACTTGTCATATGCTTTGAGCATCCACTGTCAACATACCATCCACATTTCTTGTGTTGGGCTTGTAGTACAAGATTTCAATCTTCAATGTTGAATTTATTATGCTTTCTTATCCATATTCTTTGTGGTTCCTTCTTATGACTGTTGATATTCTACTTTCGTTCCCTTGGAGGAACTGTGATTACACAATCTCTAGATATATGTCCAAAGTTGTTGCACTTGTAGCATTCTACCTCATCACTTAATGATCCAAATTTGTTGTGGTTTCTACTTTGTGCTTCATGAGATATTCTTGGATAATTATTTATTGTATATCCCTCATCGTTGCTTATGTTCTTGGTATTGGCTCTACAATTCACAACTTTGTGCTAAAAATTATAACATGAATAACATGAACCAAGAAAAATAGTTTGATACCTAGGAGTGGAAGATCTTATGAATGGTGTTTCTCTTCTAAATATTTCTTCTTCTTGAGGTCTTTCTATAGTTGGTTGCTGCTGATATTGACTTATGAATCTTCTAGGTGGTGCAATGTTTTTTTAATATTTCCCTTGAGTTTTCTTGTCTTCTTCTTTCAAGGGGCCTCTAATAGCTTCTGCATAGCTTCTTAGTTCTTCTTCTTGTTATGTCGTTTTGGATCTTGAACCTTTCTTTGTCTACATATAATTGTATCCCAATCCATATATGTCGTATTAATGTCTTTGTCTGTCAATGATATTATCCAATATCCTAGTGTTGTTCTGATGCATGTCCTTCTGAATATATTTTCTTAGAGTGACTATATCAACTTCCAAGACTTCAATGGTATTGTCCCTTTCTTCTAACTTCCCTCAAAGTGCTTCTTTAATTCTCTTGTCTTCTTTTGGCTGGAGTTTTAGCTTCATGTTTGTCTTCTCGAATTATTTGGAGCTTTGAGTTATTTCTTCCTGGATTGACTTGTTTTTCTTCTTTTCTCTTTTAATAAATTCTTTGGTACTCAACAATGCTTCTCTGTAATCGAATTATACCTCTTCATATTCTTCTTTGGAGCCTTCTTCATTGGAGTCTTCTATTTCCATGAATATAATCCTTTCTATATTGTTGTCACTGACTTCATCTTCGTCTGATGAAGAACTGTCTTCCTTGGTGCAAAGGATTTTCTTGAAAAACTTGTTTTTGTTTCTTCTACCCTTTTGTATTTTCTTTTTAGGGTCATCTTCTTATTCATTTATTTTCTTTTTCTTATAAGGAAATTTATTAGCAAAATGACCAACACCATCACAATTAAAACAAATCAATGGAATATTACCTTTGTATTTTTCAGTTCCCTTCTTTAGCCTTATGATGAAGTTAACCATCTCTTCATATTCCTTTGAATCATCATAGCAGCCATAATATGACTTTGGATTTTATTTGTCTTTATTCTTTGTCTTCTTGGATTCCTTGAATGTTGCTTCCTTCATGAATGGATTGTCCTGTTCTATCATCATCTCATAAGTTGTGAGTATCCCATGTAGCTCATCCATGCTCAAGGTGTCTAGATATGCTCTTTCTTCTAGGGATGAAATCTTCGGATCATATCTCATAGGTAGATACCTCAGTACCTTTTGAACAATGACTATTTACTTCATTTCTTCTCCCAAACCCTTGATGGCATTGACTGTCTCATCAACTCGTAGAAAGTAGGAGGCAATGTTTTCATCTTTCTTCATCTTCAATTGTTCAAACTTGACTCTAAATATTTGAATTTTGGCTACTTTAACTTTGGAATCTCCTTCGTAGATATTATTTAGTGTGTCCCAAATTTATTTTGTGGATTCACGATGCATGATATTGGTGTATATTGATTCAGTCAAACCATTTAGGATAGAATTTTTATCTATGGAATCATTTTCTTCCAATTTCTTTCCATCCTTATATGGTTGGGGGGGGTTGGTTCTTTGTATCCATCTACTACTGCTCACCAAACATAAAATCCATATTCTTGTAAATATGTTTTCATTTTTTTTCTCTAAAATTCATAGTTCTAAATGTCAAACTGTGGTACCCCAATCCTAGTGTAGTCCATGATATCCTTCCAGTGGTTTGACTAATTTTTTAAGGATCTGGTTTGATTCCAACAGTTGGATTAATGAGAGGGGGGTGAATCGGTAATGACCAATTTTATTCCTTTAACCACAATTTATTCTTCAACAATATTTAGCAATTTATCTTTAAAATTCAATGGATCATCAATAGTATAAACATAAACATCATCACATCATAATATATACACAGTACACCAGTATTTATGTGGAAAACCAAATGGAAGAAAACCACATAATGATGTTCTTATATATTTATAAAAAGAAAACATTCATTGGAATAACCAACTTATGATTCTCCAGCTACAACTAGAAGGAGGCTCCAACCCCCTATTATTAGGCTCCAACCTAAAGGAAGCTACAACTCCCTGATTCTTCAGCTCCAACCAGAAGGAGGCTACAACCCCCTAGGTTCTTTGGTTACAACTGGAAGGTGGATACAACCACCTTAACCACCTTTCCTTACCTCGTCCCATCACCCTGAAATACAAATGTAGACCAACTGTCACAGAATCTACCACTTTCACTTCCACAAACTCTGTCACTGTCACAACTCTGTCTCTGTCATTGTCTCTGTCACTGTCACTAACACAAATCTGTCACTGTCTCATCAAATTGTATCTGATCATCAACCAATGAAACCTGTACCATAATATGCATCAATTGTATACTAATATACATACTATCTCAGGCATCAATCATGAACCAAAAGATACATCAACACTGAGTAGTGAATCGTGAACTAGAGCATCAATCATGTACAAATTGTTTCATATACCATAAAATCAACCATATGCATATATGTACCATGTCATCAATGAAATATCTCAAAGACCCTATGCATGTCCCTCATGCATATGTCACCACACAACATTATTAACCCTCAACCATGTACAAGAAACTCAAATATGTGAACTATAAGAACCATATCAATGATGTACCATACATAAGAGTGCTACTCACTCACCCAACTAACCAACATATACCATATCCAAGTACAATACCAACCATACCAAGAATGTCTCAAGCATTCACAATAGCATAAGTAAATATAAGCATCAAAACAAACTAATGACCATACCAAAACTTTTGTAGATAACCTAAACATGTAGAATGTTGACCTGCGAACTTGCTTTCAGACTCTAGGGTCATGGTACCAACATCTATTAAATTTTTCATGATATTTTTAGATGTATGCGGATTTCCCTTCTACAACCTGCATATATACTCTCTTTCCTCCACTTCAATATGTGTACATACACTCCCTTATACGCATGCAACTCGCGTATACCTCAAAAACTAGGGTTTTGTTATAACTCTGAGATTTTTGTCATCAACCCTTCTTTTCTACCTCAGAAAATGGTGCTACAACCTTAGCAAAAGATCACTAGTTCACAAGAATGATAAGCAATGAATAAGTGTGTGAGTGTACTTATGAATGACTCCTTGAGGTGCTTATATACTTGTGCTAGGTAACTTCTCTCCTTAATTTAGGGCTTCTAGGGTTTTCTTGTTACAACAAATTTACCCTTTTGACCAAGACTTATAACAAACTAGGGGCTTCCTATTCACTCTTTGGGGCTTACAACTTTACATGGCCATATCTCCCTAACCATGAGGAACTACGTGGTGTTCCACATATCACCGAAAATGGTACGATGAGTACTCTCCATCCATGAGTGATTTACTTTCATTTACTCCATCCTTCATGACCTAATTCCTCATTCAACTATGGGATCCTTGACCATGCTTAGGGGTTTCTTGTAGATTTCTTCAAAGCATCTTACCATGAGTTCCATTCTTAGAGATACACCATAAGGTGACCACTTTAGAGACTTCTCCAAATACACCCATCACACCTGTTGACACCAATCCAATATTCGTTGACATCAATGGAAACCAACTGTCCAACAATACATATTATTATAGATAATTAAGTGATAACCTCCCATAACCATGACGAGTCTTTCTTAAATTTTAAACTGTGGCCTTGAACCCTAATATTTTCATAGTCTTGAAAATGTTGAGATAAGGGGAGATAACCTCTTTGACAATTACATCAGACATGCCTAATGGTAAGAATTATATGTTATTTGATGACATTTACTCTAAAAAAGAAGAGACGAGGTTTTTTTTTGTTATAGGTTCCTTCTCTTCTTATTATTAAGTTTTTTTTCCCTATGAGGCATAAAATACAAAATTTGAAACATACGTGAACACAAACATGGTCTTATTTTATTATATCTGCATGTTGGTTGAAATATAACAACAATATTTTCACTTATTTACTTTCAGATTTATTTTTTAGTTTTGTTGTACATATGAGTGGTTCAACTTGATTTGTTTTTGGTTTAGAAAAATATTATTTCATCCTTACTTCTAGTGTTTTTTATGTAAAAAGACAAAGTGTAAAATATGAGAATACCAAGTTTCCTTTGTTTTTATTTCCTTTTGGCATTTAATTTTTCTCGTTCATATCAATGTTCATAAAACACTAAAAAATTGGATATTTGAAAACTAAAAAGATTCATATCAAGGGGATTTGTGCCATATGATTCCATCCTAAAATCTTTACCTTCCATTTCAATCTCAAGATTTTCATTTATGTAATATTTCCCTACAAGTTATAAGGCATCAAGGGTTCTAAATACTCGATCTATCCTCACACTTGATTTGATGTGGCATCTCCGTAAAGGAAGAATTTTCAACATATTTTTATATTGTGTCATTATGTTAGGTGTACTATATTGTATCATCCCCATATTGCAATCCTAATTGTGAGATTGGTAGCTATGAATATAGGCTTCCAATTTTCACCCCCCATAGACTAGATGCCTAATACAATAGCAATTTAAACCTCCCAAGATGAAATATAATTCAATAAAATGCATGTTCAAGTGTGAAAATTAAAATGCAATGGAATAACAAACACATTTACACACATTATGCATGATGTATGATTTTTATAATAGAAAATGAACATAAGTTTTACTTATTCATAGAAAACAATAAGGGACTTATCTTTTACTGAAGAGGGTCCAAGAAACTGTAGAATTGTGGTGAAACTTTCATAGAGAATCTAGCTGACAACAATTTGTTCAAAGCTTTCAAATTGATAGAAGGAGAGAAGAGACGAGAGAAAATAATCAATAGAATTTTATTCACTAATGAGAGAATGATTATTTACACATTATGTACTCTACATGGCTAAGTAAATTTGCCATAGTAGTGATCTAGAGAGATCAAGACACTCACTGATAGAAATTGAAGTAATCTGCCACATAGTCCTAGTTAATTGATCCATGCAATCATCAATTAATAGAGTCACATGTGTGGAATTGAGATAATCACGTGCAACTATTGGTGATAAAATCGAGGTTTCCATGCATGAGTGACTTCCATTAGTCTAACTAAGTGTAACTAACTCTAAAATGAAGAGGAGCACCCTATTTTGTAGGGGAATATTCTCTAGAGAGAATATTCTCATCTAAGGAAGCATTCTCAACATTGGACTATCAACCTTCAGAAAATAATTACCTAGGTGAGTGTGTAATATCTCCAATACTCCCCCTGAACACTACTAGGGTGTACATGATGAATAGGTCTTGAAAACCAATGACATGTTAGGTACCCATTGTATAATGCATCTAATAATGAAACACTGAAAAAATGGAGGAAAGAGGGAAAACCTCATGGGAAAAACCTCCCCACAAAGTACAATGCATAAAAAAATGAAGAAGGAAAGACAATTACTACACAATTGTGTCCTTCACTCCAAGATGATCATGTAGGAAGTGGAACTTTTTCTCAATAAATTTCTTGGTGAATATGTCTATAGTCTGTTTGGTGGATGGATAGTACTGCAAATCAATGAAACTATCATGTATCGGTTCTCTAATGTAGTGCATTTAGATCGCGATGTGTTTGGTCCATTGTCGCTGCACTGGGTCTCTGCAAAAATTGAGAGTACTTTAATTGTCACACCAAATGACATTCGAACTATGAAACTGGATGCCAAGACTGGTGGGGAAGTTCTGAAGCCAAAGTGCTTGAATAGTGATGTTGACCGCTCCTCTGTACTCGGCCTCTACTTATGATAGAGAAATAGTTGACTTCTTTTTTCTCGACCAATAGATGGGACTGGAACCCAAACTAAGAACATACCCATATGTGGACTTGCAATATATTCTATCTCCATCCTAATTAGAATCGATGATGCCCATGAGATCCACTGCACAACTTTCTACATAGTGGATCCCATAACCTATGGTGCCCTGAACATATCTTAGGATGTGCTTCGCATCCTTCTTGTGTAGCTCATGCAGATATTGTATGTATGTAGAAACTACCCCTACTAAATATGAGAGATTCGGTTGGGTGTGAGTGATATATATAAGGCTCCCCCTAAGTTGTTGATACATTAAGGTTTTGTCCATCGCTAGTGTATCTCAAGCATCCTCAAGATGTACCCCAGGAAGAAAGGGTGTGGATGTCGACTTACAATCAATCATGTGGAATCTAACCAAGATATCCATGGCATACTTATTCTAATATAGGTTGATGGATGAAGCATCCTGAATAATCTAGAGACCAAGGAAATAATGCATTGGACCCATGTCGGCCATAGAGAACCTATCATGCATAATTTCTTTGACCACAACAATGGATGAGGCTGAAACTTCCTATGATCAAGAGGTCATCAACATAGAGAACTAGGATCAAAAAGGAGTATAAGGTCCTCAACACATAGACGTTTGGATCTTCTTTGCATATGACAAAGTTATGAGAGAGAAAGTAGGAATCCATCTTCACATACCATGATTTACGTTATTTCTTGATGCCATAGAGGGACTTCTTTAGTCGACATACTAAGGATGAATTCTGAATGAACCCTTGTGAATGCTCCATGTAAATATCCTATGAGATATCCTCATGAAGAAAACAATTATTCATGTCCTTCTAGTGAAATTCCCACCCCCTAGTTGTTGCAATGATAAAGGCCAATCGTATGGAGTCCATATTTGCTATGGGAGAAAATGCCTCATCATAGTCTATTTGGTGGATCTGTTGAAATCCTTTGGAAACTAATCTTTTCGTATACCTGCGCACATGCCGTTTTTCTAGATTTTTGGTCATGTAGACCCATCTGCATATGAAAAACTTCATGTATGAAGGAAGCAGAACCAAATCCCAAGTTTGGTTCTCTAGGAGAGAGTTATTCTCTTCCTACATGACGGCTTCCTAGAAGGGATTCCCTGTAGCCTATGCATATGTATGTGGCTCTAAATCTAGAACCATATAGAAATGCATGGGAATCACAAGCTTGGTATTTTTGAGTGCATGATGAGGATCCTCAAACTGAGACCTCTTCCTCCTCTAATATATTGGATCCCCCACAAGGTCTCCTTCTACTTGTAAGGTGGTTTGTTCCCACTTGGTCATCTGTGGTGGCTCAACATCTACATGCTCATCATCAAAATGATCATCATATTTGGATCTCAAATTGAACCATGATCTGAGTGAGTAGACTCATCATCACTGATTTTTGGTGCAGGAAGTGGTACAAAGATGTTTTCATGTGGCTCTAATGGTGCATGCAAGGGATTTTCCTCAAAATGAACACTGCACCCAATGATGATCCTATCAGTTGAGGGATGAAGTAACCTTTAACCCTTCACACCATATAGATATCCCACAAATATGCATGTAGTACTATGTGAATCTAAAGATTTCCTCTTTTTAGAGAGTATACGAGCCCATGCATGTGATCCAAATATTTGAAAGTGGGTGAATTTAGGTTTTTCCTCTCCATGCCTCAAAGGGAGTCTGGTCCTTTACATATATATGAGGCGATCTATTTTAAATTTTCTTATCATAGTTAAGCTCCTCAACCAAAATCTTGGGCGGTAGAGATCTTGCATGTAGCATGCAAGTGGCCATCCCCTTGAGGGATTTGTTCTTCCTATCAACTACTCCATTATGCTGCAGAGTGTAAGATACTTTGTTTTGTAGTTGTATACTTTCCTCTGAACAAGTATTCCTGACATTTTGGTTCACATATCCCCCCCCCCATTTTCTATGCGGAGGATTTTGATCTTTCTCCTGGACTAAGTCTCTACATGTTCTTTGAAGTCTTTGAGATGATAAAAAATCTTGGACTTCTAACTAAGAAAATGCACCCAAGTGTATGTTGAGAAATCATCAATAAATGTAAGAATATACCTTTCATTTTTGATGGAATGATGAGGAAAGGGTCCCATCATATCACTTTGGATGATCTCCAAAGGAGAGAAGGCCTCTAGGCCTTCCCTTTCTCAAACTTCTCTTGAGGATTTTTTCCAAGAACACATCCTTGACAAACTACTTTTGAAAAGTGTATGTTGGGAAAGCTAGTGCCCATTTCCTATTTGCATAGTTGTTGCATGTATTTGAAATTCAGATGGTCAAATATCTCGTGCCATAATATACTAGTGTCATTAGCATGTGTAGTAGTAAAGAAAAATCGGATTTAGTAATGATTTTACTAAAAGTATACAAATGATATTGGTTGTTTACCTCACCAAAAACAATCATGCAATTATGATGCATATCAAATATGGTTACGGAATTAGGTGTGAATTCCACCCTTTTTCCTATACAAGAATGTGTTATATGATAAACGGAGAGTAGATTCATGGAGAGTTTTTTAACATGCAAGACATTCTCAAAAATTCTATGTGTGAGTTCTAGTCTCCCTTGGCCAATGACCTCAACTAGGGTATCATATCCCATGAGGATGGGAGGACCCATACATGTAGAAATAGAAGATAAAACATTCTATGTTTGTTCCATATGGTGGGACTGTTGTGAGAAATTTTACCCTGCAGATAGGCTAAACTCCCCATTGGATCAATACCCCTATCTTTTTTCCAAAGACATAAGTGAACAAGTGGTTACTACTTTCCCCATAGATATTAATGAACCAATAAATAAAGAGAGAAGAAAATTGTGGCATAACCTGTTGTGATGTTTGTCCTCACTGCTCCAATCCTCAGGCTTTATCTCTAAGCTCCTTAATGAAAATGAAATCCTACAAAGACTAGAAAAGGAAATCTTCCTCCTACTCTAGATGATTATATAAAGAATATATATCTATGAAGATTGAAACAAAAAAAAACAAGAAAATGTATAAGACATGAACTTCAAGTGAATAGGCCATTTGATATTACTTGGAAAGACAAAGAAGGAACTTACAAAGTAATATTGACGATGCAGTCACTTCTCCAAGCTCTCATCGTCCAGCCTTTGCGTGAATCTTGACATCAAAATTTTGATGCTTCCTCTAAAATCAAATGTTTGATACATGAATTGTTCCCCCCTTCACCATGGAAATCCCTCATTATATAGGATTTGGAGGCTTAACCACCATGGAGAAGATCACTCACTAGATTCACTAAATTGGGATCTCCAAGGATTTTAGGGAGAAAATATCTCTCAAGGATTTTAGGGAGAATATATCTCTCAAGGATTTTAAAGAGGAAATATCTCTCAAGATCCATTGAATTAGGATTTTGGTTTGAGAAAATCTCTCAACCATCCATGATATTCTCAACTTCTCCTTGATATTAGGAAACTAAATGTTAGGTGGATTCTCATAATAAACATATTTCATTTTTATGAATAATTATGAATAATTCATGTGCATATAGTATTTTGACCTTCATATGATATATTTCTCCACCACATTGACTAGGGATTGTGAAAAATGTTCTTTCATGGTGTCAAGGTGTTGTGACACTTAGTAAAGTGCATGCGATACTTGGTAAGGTGCATACGACACTTTTTACACTTAGGCGCAAATAGGTGTGACACTTGAGTGTGACATTTTGGTGTGTAACATATGCCCCCTAAAGTGTGAGGTTAGAAGATAAATTGATGGCTGAAAGACTTCAAAAATTGTTCAATACAAGGTTGTTGGAGTAGGAGAACCTAGCAGAAGATGCAAACAATCATCAGTCAGTATAGAAGTATGTTCCATTTTCGAGGTAGGCATAGCCATTCTTGGAATATGAGATGACTCAAAGCATGGCTTCCGACCAATACACTACAGATCCATGGGAATACTGACTAAGTATATGGCCACCAGAGATACAATGTGGATACATATCTCCATGACATGAACTGATCGCAACCGTGAAAAATACACAGTGGAGCTACGAGATGACAAAACATAGCCACAAATCAATACAATGTGGATCTATGTGACAATATATATATCTATAATATTTCCATCATGATGATTATACTAAAATATTTTACATTCTCAAATCATCTCCATCGTAGCCTGGGAAAATCACATAATAGAGTGAGTTCCCAAACCAGGGTCTTCGTCCCAATCCCGATATGGTATGAATATAGTCATGTGAATAGATGATTTGATGTCGAACATGGTACAAACCACTTGACTGCCGGTCATTGAGGTATACCGTTAACAAGTGTGAGGGAAATCACCAATGATGAAAATGATTCCCAAGGTACCCTAGTACATTACAGAGAATGTGAATAAATGAGCTAAGGTTGAACATTCATGGAAACATCTGATCATAGTTCAATGATGTAAACCTAGTGTCATAAGCGAGGAGGAATGACATTGAGGTATTTAGTTCCCAAGGTAATAATTGGTTTCTAAGTCTAATTCTTGGATAATATGTCGAAGTCGACATGAAACTACTCGTCGAAGGAGGGCCTTGATGCATCACCCATCATCAACAAAAAAATGACAGAGGAAAGTGATGTAATATGGTGAATCGAATGAGTATGGACTGACATAAGAAATGGAAGCTTGTAATAATGCATATGGATGGTTTGAAGTGAAACTTCCCTTAAACATGATGAGGCATGAAAAATGACTTGGAAACATTGATTTGACGAGTACCAAGAACATACTGTGATGGAAATAAGAGAAATTTTTGACTGGAACAAAAAAATTATAATGAGACATGGAATTGGTATGACTTAGAGACATGTAGATTACCCAACTATAAGACAAGACACAAACAGGTGCCATGTTCAAGGGCGATAATAGTTTCCATAAAGGATTCCAAAAAACTTGACCCACTTCCTTCAATTTCCCCCCAATCATGATTAAGGAGTAACTATGTATTTTGTAACGAGCTTGAGGAGGATACCAGATGCTTGGTATAGCTCATCCTTCAGATGAGTCCCTCGAAATATGTTTAAGGAACTTGAGGAAGTGGGGGTTCGGTACTGTATGGGTCCTGGAGATTGGACACACATAGGTCCTTCGATGCATAGTTTTACAAACCCAAAGAAGGTAAACTCAATGGTTTTCACATTTAGAGAGTCTGAAAAGAACTTAAAGATGACTCCATGAATGAATTTTTCGTAAATTTAGTCCCCCTAGCTCGAAAAAAGTGTAAAAAAATACAAAGGAGAACTCTTGTAATCATGCTTGACTAGAGTATTTATTTTTTGTAATTAGTATTGTGAGGCTGAAAAAGAGATAAAATACCACTTGAAATATTCCATTTCAAACCTTTTAACAAGGCTGAAAGGAAGCACTCTCACTCGAAAATATTTTCATGTTTAGGGAGTATGAACAAAGATTAAAGGAGAATCCAAATAGTTCCTTTTTCGTATAGCTTTTATGAGTCCAAAAAAGAGATAAAAGTGTATTCAGTAACCTATTCTCATGTATTAATGAGCACGATAAATAAAAAAATGTTGATCTTGGTAACCTATTCTCAAGTATTTATGATCACAAGAAAGAACAAAGACTAAGATCGTTCTAGAAAAGATTACTACATTATGATGGGAACGACCCCCAATCAAGGATCACTCCTAGAAGCGTGTCTCTATAGAGGTATTTGTACCCTATTTTCTTTGGTAGAAGCCGATGGCTTCACTCCAACATGATGTCTAGAGGCTAGAGACCTTCCCCCTAAGCGTCATTTTCTCTGGTGACTCTTCTTCTTTCCTTGTTTAGTCGTCTTGTTACTAATAGGAATATTTTCACTAGGCAGAGGAAAAGACGGTTCAAGTACTCGATCTAGAATGAGAATCAATTCAAATGGAGGGGGGTCTGTTTCATTTTTTAACAAGCTTGAAAGAGACAATTAAATATGCTCATAAGCGTCTGTTTCATTTTTTAAGGAGCTTGAAACAGGAATAGAACTATGCTCATCGAGACCGATAACTACGAAAGGATCATATGATTCTAGGGATTGTTGAACCTAAGTCAAAATCATATTTAACTAGGAAACCTCTAGGGTGGCAGGAGTGGGAAAAGGAAAAATCCCCATGAGCGAGGAATCCTTAAGGAGACCTACTCCTACACTTTTGGGATTAGATTGTCCTAGAAAAGGGACATTATTCACTGCAACATTAGGGATATATGGAGTTATATAGTCAATTTGGTCAATAATGATATTTTTTCCTTGATGGGGAAATCGTAATATATGAAACAACGTAGATGCGATGATGATCATCACATAGAACCAACTAAGACAAAGTAACAAATTGTAATCCAGGGGCACGTCAACCACTTCGATATCGACTGAAATGATCCTAGCCTTCAATGTCACTACGAAATATTACAAGAGTCTGTGAGGTTGGAAACCACATCCATGAAATGCTTTCAGGGTGGTAGGGGACTGGCTAAGTTTAGGAGAACCGAGGGCTCTCCAACAAGGACAATACATGACATAGGTAGAGGTTCCTTCATTCAAAATAGTACGATGGATGTTCTTTCCACCAACCAAATTTTGAATTTGAAATTCTAAGTGGTGGGAGAGACTCTCCTTAGAATAGTCCATATTAAACGTAATCATATTTGATTCCTCTAGATCCATAGATCCAATGGATGACAACAAGATTCTACGTTGATTTGGGAAGTGTTGTAGAAATTTGAGGGTTGACATAGGATAAGACACCTGCGCCAAATATTCAATGATTTTGTAGCTTTAGGTAGCGTGGGAATTTGGATTCAATGTCGATTTTATAATTACTCTCTTGGGAAAGCACAAGACTGCGTCAAAAATTGCTTTATCAATCTAAAGAGGATTGGAATATGGAAGAGGAGTGGATAGGGAGGGTTGATTGATAACCTTTCGTTTATCTTGATCACCTAGAGGAGTTTCATAAGTATTCACTCAAGTCAGTACATTAACCATATTAAACATGTACACCTTTGAGGTGCTTATGGAATCATCCCCATGGTGGGAATGACCCGCATTGCCCCTTTGTGGAGGGGAAGGATTTAGTGCAACTATATTTTTTTGTTGAACCGGTTGAGAGGTACCCTTCAGGAATTTAGTGACAACCTCAAGATGAGGGAAGTATTTTGTGCAGTGATCTTCCTCAAAAATCATGCAAGGAAACTTATTCTTCCTATTTGGTTGAGTATCAACAGTCTTTGTAGAATCCAACTAGTCAGAAGATTTCTCGGACTTAGCCTTGGCTTTTTCCTACCTCCTGGTTGTTGAGATGAAGTGGATTGGACAACATTCACCTAAGAGGTTTGAGTAGGAGAGGAGGTATTTGTGGTGTTTGAAATGGAACTTGGTTCTAGAGGGGGTCTTGATGGATCATTCGACATATGAGGAGCATGAGGGATCAGATCATAAAGTGTGCTAGATTGGGAATATACCAAGTCCAAATATTTTGCATGGCTAATAGCCTGCTCCTCAGTAACAATGTTTCCCATAGCAACATCATGGGCAATGGGAGGAAAGAGCGACTTTGTAAACCAATCCATAAGGAGTTGGTCTAGAATTGGATATTTAATCAACCATACCCGTCATCTCCACTCATGAATATGATCAAATATGTGGGTGGAATAGGATTTCTGGAGTGAAGTCAAAATATCTGTATTAGTATCATACTGTATAGGAAACTTAAATTGTGTCAAAAAATCCATGGAAAGAGAATTAAAGTCACCAAAGGAGTTACGTGGTATCTCAATATACCATTTAGTTGTGACACCTGTAATTTTTCTTTCAAAAATTCTAAGACAAATATAATCGCCCATCAAAGAGTTGGAAGAAAACCATAAATTGAAAGTCATAACATGATTTTTAGGATCTTCCCCAGGTTTTTCGTTGAATTTCTGGATGTCGGACGATAATTTGGCTGGGATGGTGGGCCAAAAATGGGGCATGATGAATTTGATCATTTGTCAAACACAACAGATATGGCAGATCTAATGTAGAAAAGAATGGAATTTTTCGATTAGCATGTGGATACTGGTGGTAACCATATGGCATGGAAACACCAATAGGACCAAATCCAGGTTGCATCGAGACGACAAAACTAGATGGTCCTCCCATATATGGTGGTTTCTTGGGTTGTCCACCTACGTAAAATGGTTTTCCTAGTTTTCCATTGATCCAGGTGAATTTCGGTGGCCACCCACCTTTTCCAATTAGCTCAAAATAGTTTTTTGGCAATTTTGGTAATTTACTATTTTTAGCACTTTTCACTTCCGAAGTTGTTTTGAGGCCCTAAACGATGTTTTTTTTGGGAAAATAGGTTTGCAATATGGAATTTCCTTTGATATTGTGCCTAAAATGAATCTCCTCGATGATACTTTTCCAATGGGCTATCATATTCCTAAAACGGAGATTGTATGCAAAAGTTACGACCTCAGGAAGTTGATGTACTAACTTACCCAAACAAGTCCCACATGACTTTTGGTGCTTCATCTCCTAGGGTTAGGTTTTTGGATGTCTATGGTTTTTGGAATTCCTTATTATTGTAAAAATGCCTTTAGAGCCTCATTGTAATCATCTTCTTGTGAATGAGCACATCTGTCACATCTCTTCTCAGAGATAAGCCGTCACCATTCCAACAAGCTTGTTTCCGCTGCATTTTACAATTTCATCTTATTTCCTTATTGAATAGAAAAATGGTTTTATTGTATCTCTATTATTTTGTATTAATCACCTATTAATAATCTATATTCATTTATTTTTGCTCATAAAATCTAGATCAGTGGTATCAGAGCGGTCTGCTCCTTGTCATCTTAATGCTTGTCCCCAATGAGGTCGGAGTACAAAGAGTTGGGTCTCGAGCTTGTTTCTCTTGAGGACAAAAGATCTTGCATGCCCAAGCGACCTCTCATGGAAATAGAAAATAAATATGATGGGATATGAGATCCTTTCAAATTATTTATTGAGGAATCCCTCACACAATAGAGGAATGAGATGATGGATAGTTTCGCACAAATCCTTCGACGGCTACCAACGGGTGACACATCTTCTTCGAGCGGAGGTGCCGCCCCCTTCAAGGTACAAATAAACTTCGATATTCATATATTTGAATATTATATAGATGTATATGTTGTAGACAAGTGGTTGAATCTACTAGAAGGGTATTTTCCTATCCATAACTTTTTGAATAGAGAAAAGATTACTTTTGTGCTCCTCAAGGTCGCTTCCCATGTCAAAGATTGGTGGGAAACTATCTGTGAGCAAAAGGAAACAGAGGAACCCTCATTATTTACAATCATGGACACTTGGGAATCCTTCAGGGATGCTATTAAGGAACAATACTACCCTTTCAGAAGTTATGACGACTTGTATACCAAATGGACCACATTGCGGCAAGAAAGAGACCAAGCAATGCCAAATTTCACAAATATATTCCATACCTTGCACACCAAGTTGGGTATCAAAGATTCATAGCGACATCTGGTGCTCAAGTATCGCGGTGCTCTCCATATATACATCTAGAATGAAATGGAATTTCTGGACATCTCATCCTTGGGCACGACCTACCGATATGCCATCAAAATCGAGTAGAATCTAAAACAAAAGACACAACAATTTGGGCTTGGGAAACCCTCACAACAAAATCCAGGAAAAGGTAGCCCCAAACCATAGAACAAAGGACAGATAAAAGATGGACAGTATCAGGACAACCAGTCCAAGCCACAAGAAAATAAGGACACCAGAAAGACAAAGAAAGATACCAGGAAGTGGTGCAACTTCCACAAGATCCCTTGGCATAACACTACTGAATGCCTCTCAAAGTAGTCGCTGGTGGCTGAAGTGAAAGCCTCTGAATCAAATGCAGATTTTGACTCTGAGACAGAACCATAAATGGGAATACAGATCATTGACATGGAACCCAGTGCCATTGTTGCCACCAGCAAGCTCCAGCCTGGTGAACCAGATGAGCCAGAAAAAGGAGAACACCTCTTCCATTCACAAATGTGGGTAAAAGGCACCCCACTGCACTTCATTGTTGATAGAAGTAGCCAAAAGAACCTCACTCAGTAGAGGTCTTCAAGTGGATGACCCTTCCAACAATGTCGCACCGACAACCCTACACCATTGGATGGCTCCGCCAAGGAAGCAGTCTCCGCGTCATCCAATAGTGTCGACTGTCGTACGACATCAAGCCCTTCAAAGATGAGGTATTGTGTGATGTTGCTCCTCTCGAAGTTTGTGATGTTCTTTTGGGCCAACCTTATTTATGGAAATGTTATGTTGTATATGAGTCTAGGCCTCGTAGTGTTATTATTACTTTGAACAGGAAATTGTATAGGATACCCGAGGCAATCCCACCTAGTGCTATTTCCTTGATCTTTACTAAGAAATGCAAGAAGGTCATCTCTCAGATGGGGAAGTTTCTCTTCTTCATGATTTTCTCTCAAAATAAGCGAAAGATCAGAGACACATCCAGGATCTCTGCGGTGAACCTCTCCACATAGCAGAAACAAGTAGATAATGTCATGGAAGAATACTCAAATATCTTCTCCTCACCTACCAGGGTACCCCTACACTGCTAGGTCAAGCACCCCATCGATCTGACCCATGACATATTGTTTCCCAAGGGTCCATTCTATCACTTCTCTCTGTTAGAGAATGAGGAGATCAAGTGACATATCCAAGAACTAGTCCACAAGGGGCACATCTGTCCCAGTTCATCACCTTGTGGGAGCCCAACTGTTGGCAGAAGGCTAAAGTGGGAAATAAAGTGTGCACAAAGAAGAATGACAGCTGGAAGAGAAATCATGGGAAAAAAAGCGTGCAGGAGGAAAGCGACAACTAGCAAGAAGCACATCATGCATGGATGCAAGAAGGAGGCGACAACTGGAACGAAGCAATGAACGCATGCAAAGAAGGAAGACCTAATGATAGTAGGGTTAGTTTTTTTGTAAGGTTTTTCTGTAAATGGCTGAAGAGCTCGATATATATAAATATAGATATGAAGGTATCATAGAAGAGTTCAGAGAGGTTCGTTGAGGTTGAGCTTTACTACTTTTGTAGAGTTGAGATTGTTTCTATGCAATTTTTTTGATTAGATGTACTATTTTTGTAAATAAAGTGAGCTAAGTGGAATATAAAAGGTAGATCTCGAGGATTATATCACAGGCCAAGGATCCTGGTGAGATCTAGTTTGCCTCACAAATATCTTACCCATCTAAGGAGAGTTGTAAGTGTGAGGCACGAGAATTGCAGAACTGTCATAATAAGAGAGCCAAGAGCCAAATATTTGTGGATGTAGCCTTGGAGGGGGTGAGCCATGGTAATACCTGTGTAATGTGATGAATGCATGCATATCTTTGCCATATTTTTAGTAGTTAAATGTTGTGTGCAATGAATGAATGAGTTATTATATTGCTTGGTTAATTGTTGTGGGAATATAACGAAAAGATACCACGAAGATTCAAATATAAAATAGGATAACAATAGTTCGTAATACAAATCATAATTAATGGCTCAAAATATAGATCCCCTATCTCATGCTCAATCCTAAGCTGTAAAAACCTGAGTCTTACAACCACCCATTTAAAKCTATCTCGAGTGAGACTACACAGTGCACTCTGTGTACTACGTTGCCTTCTGGTTTACCAAAAGGGTTGATAGTTTTAGTCTTTGTTGGTACCCTTAAAGATATTAACCCTGGGTCTACGACACAAGTGGTAGAGAGAAGTCATCCATATTAACCAACAACCACTAAGGATACCAACTCAGATTCAACCTCTAGGTGGGTATAGTCGGTAGTCAGGACCAAACGTATGGGTAGGGTATCAAAGTTTGAAGCTCTTCAAGACAACTGAATACAAGTGGACCGATAAGACTCTTGAGGACCCTGAACGTATTCGAGAATAATGAAGCACCGAGACCAAATGAAACCAGTGGTTTCTCAAGAAAAACCCCCAATATACATTATGCCTGCTACGATTGGTTAATATTTGGAGGGGTAATCTCCACTGCTCTCTTGCACAGGACCTCGTGTTTAACCCTTGTGTGAGAGGGGGTTCACAGTTATGCTTATAAAAAATTTGGATTTTTTCACTCTTTAGTGCTCTACAGTCTGTTTAGTATTATTGGACAATTTAATCACTTTTCCTAGTCCAAATTCCTTAATCATGTACTATCGTTGGTGTTCTTAAACCAAAAAAATGTTCTAGTTGATTTTATTAGCACATAGTTTATTTTAATGGATTTTACTCAATAGGTTCATGGAGATGATGTTAATATTTTTGGTGTAACTATGGAAGATATTATTGTATATTGTTTTAGTCAAACCTTTAAAAGGTTATTATAATTATATTGTACAATTCCACTCAACATAAATTATTATATTATTGGTATTTTACTTATAATTGTAAAAATCCCCATTGTGGCTAGTTGGCCCTGTTTTATGGGTTAGTTAGCTCAAGAGTCATGTCTCTTCAAGAGACATTGTTGTGTATAAATAGAGGATAGGTTCCTCTCATTTGGACACACACTCACACACTTCTCTTGTGCATCTTGGAGCACATAAGAAGGTCTAGCACACAAGTCTTGGAGACTAGTTCTTTTGGTGTTTTGGTCTTGGTATTTCTTTGAGATCTATAGTGCATCATTATACTGGTGAAATGAATCTATATTGAGGATTTTGGTTGCTGGGTTTTCTCCCCCATGAGGGTCTCCCAAGATAATATTTGTGTTCTACTGTATTTGTGCTTGTCTATCTTTCAGTGATCCTACAATCGTTTTTATTGGATTAAGTAATTGTAATTCTGTAACTAGAAAATTTAAAATTCCAACATGGTATCAGAGTCGGACTGAATAGAAGCCTGTTGTAGATCTAGAAGCCTAAAGGGGATTCTTTTTCAGTCTAGAGACAGTTTCCAGACAAACCAAGACCATCATAAGGCAGGATGAATACTAGAACAAATATCAATAAGAAGCTATATGGAGGCGATAACTTCAGGGCCTAGAAGTATAGAGTAACCCTCCTTATTGAAGAACATGAAATCGATAAGTTCATTATAGAATAGGTTCAAGAACCTCAAGGAGATGAAGCTAATGAACAATATAAGAAGGACATGGTGAGAGAAAAAAGGATTATTACATATTCCATTAAGGACCACCTTATCCATCATATATCATCATTATCTTCTCCAAAGAAAATGATGGAGACCTTAACTCGTTTGTTTGAGGGAAGAAACATAAATCGAAGAATGAATTTGAGATATCAGTTGAATAATGTGAAAATGAAGAACTCATAAACCATTCACTCCTAATTCTCAAGAGTGAATCAAATCAAGGAGAAGATAGAAGTCATTGGTGACTCAATATAAGGAGAATAGATGGTGATGACTACCTTGGATGGCCTCCCAATGTCATGGGATGCATTCATCCAAGGAATTTGTTCAAGAAAGAATATTCCCAAGTTTAGTGGGATTTGGGAAGATTGTAACGAGGAAGAAGCTAGGACAACTACAAGAGAAGAAAATATGGCAGATGAAGATCAAGCCCTAGCCGCCCACACTAGGAAAGGAAAGAACAAGAAGGATCATTATTTACCTAAGAAGTTTAAGATGGGTCAAAGAGAAAACTCAAAGATTATATGTTATTGTTTTTAGTAATTGGGACACTTTGTTAGGGATTACCCCCTCATTATGGAAATTAATAATAGGAAAGGAAGTAAGAGGCATCAAGATCACACAACTGAAGATGATGATCCTCCCGAGAAGGTTGCAAAGAAATATGAATCAAGTGATGAGGATTATGTTCTTATCTCAACCCTCACATGTATTGTTACTCATGGAAATGACACTTGGTTGATAGACAATGGTTCTTCCAACCACATGACAGGCTATGAAGACTCCTTATCTAAACCTATTCATAAAGATTAACCTCATAAGGTGAAATTGGGTGATGACTATCAGTATCCAATCAAAGGTGTTGGAGAATATTCTTAAAAGTTAAACTCAAGAAAGCCAATGAATATGAAGGAAGTTATCTATGTTCTAGGTTTAAAGAAGAATATTTTCTCAATTTCATCATTGGACATGAAAGGATTTAGAGTAGCATTTATTGATGGTCAAGTGATTATGTGGCCTAGAGGGTATACCCTTTATGATGAAATAGTGATTGGAGTTGAAGAAGGAGGACTCTACAAATTAAAAGGGCATTCAGACTCTGCAATGGTTCATGATATTGTGAATCCCAGTGAACTATGGAATAGGAGATTTTCTCAGCTACACTAAAAATCTCTTCCAGTTGTGAGAAAAATGGTGACATGTCTTCCAGAAATACAAGTAGAACTAGATGGTGTGTGCAAAGGATGTGCACATGGAAATAACGTGAAGCACTCCTTTCCCAATACCAATAGTAGAGCCAAAGGAGTTTTTGACATCATGCATTCAAACGTATGTGGACCGATGTCAACAACTTCACTAAGTAGGTATGTATATTATGTATATTTCATTGATGATTATTCACATAAAACTTGGATTTATTTTTTAAAAGAAACAAATAAAGTTTTCTGAAAATTCAAAGAGTTCAAGGATCTATTAGAAAACTTGAGAGAACGAAAGATAAAGAGATTGCAGTTAGAAAATGGAGGAGAATTCACCTCAGAAGAATTCAAGGAGTATTGCAAGGAAGTTGGGATTAAGAGGGAGCTTTTTACTCCCTGTAACCCTCACCAAAATGGAATAGTTGAAAGGAAGAACCGGACAATCATGGAAGTAGTAAAGGCCATGATCCATGATCAAGATATTCCTATGGATGGTCAGAAGCAGTAAAGATGGAAGTGCACGTGTAGAATAAAATTCCCCACAAGGTGCTTGAAAAGAAGACACCTGAGGAAAGTTTTTCAGGAGAGAAGCCAAAATTCAACCATTTTAGAATATTTGGATGCCTTGTATTTTTTCATGTCCCCAAGGAAAAGAGGATAAATTTAGACTCTTCCAGACGGAAGGGCATATTTTTTGGTTACAATTACATATCAAAGGCTTACAGGATATACATTCCTGGTCACTGAAAAGTGGATATCAACCAACATGTAACCTTCGATGAGAATGCAACATTCAATAAATCTAAACAGATCCATGCAGAAGAGGCACATGAAGAAGAGAATGGAGTTCCTAAAGTTCCAAAGGCAGTTGAACTAGAGGAAGTCATTCCAGAATATCATGACATGGTATAACCTCAGAAACCAGCTGAGATACCTTCTCATAAGAGAAGACCAACTTGGGCACAATATCTTATCAGAGATGCAGAAAGAATTGGTGCCCTATAAAAAAATTTCAAGGAAAGTAAGAAGCTGAAGCCATATTCCAACTACTTGGCATGCTTGTGTGACATAATGGATGTAGAAACTTTTAGTTATGAAGAGGATGCATAAAATCAAGTATGGAAATATGTCATGGTAGAGGAATATCAGTCCATTATGCAGAATGATGTCTGGGATGTGGTTCCCAGACCAAAGGAAAAATATGTAGAGAGTTTGAAATGGATCTACAAGACGAAACACACAACTGATGGTAGTATTGAAAAATATAAGTCAAGATCTGTGGCCTGAGGTTTCTCTTAGAAGGAAGGGATTGACTATGAAGAAAAGATTTCTCTCGTAGGAAGATATACCTCAATCAGGACTATACTTTCATTGGACACTATGATGAAATAGAAGGTGCACCAGATGGATGTAAACACAAACTTCTTGAATGGTGAAATAAAAGAGGAAGTTTATTCGGAACAACCACTTGGATTTGAGACACATGACAAGGAGACTCATGTGTTTAGATTAAAGAAGGATTTATATGGATTGAAGCAGGCACCTAGAGCATGGTATGGTAGGATTGAATTTTCTTTTATGAGATTGGACTTTACCAAGAGTAGTGAAGATCCTAACCTTTACTTTAAGGTTGAGGATGTTGAACCGATGATTCTAGTGATGCATGTAGATGACCTATTTCTAACAAGTGCGAAAAATCCCATAACTGAATTTAAGAGAAAATTGGCTGCAGAATTCGAGATGAAATATTTAGTAATGATGCACTACTTCTTGGTACTAGAAGTTTGGCAGAGATCGGATGGTATTTTCCTAAATAAAGGAAAGCATGTTTTGGAAATCTTGAAGAGGTTTGATATGTTGGATTGTAAGGCCATGGTTGCCCCAATGGTATCAAACCTTAAGTTGTTGCAGGATACAACTTCATAGATTGTGTATTCTACCTTATATAGGAAGATAATGGCCTCGTTGATGTATTTGATGGACACAAGACTAGATATATGTTTAGTTCTGAACACCCTGAGTGAGAATTTGGAGCAGCCTAGACATGCTCATTTGGTTGCAAAAAAATATGTGTTGAGGTACCTTAAGAGTACTCTATATCATGGTATCTAGTATAGATCTCACCATGAGTTTGTATTGTATGAATACTCAGATTCAGATTGGGCTGACAATATTCATGATTGGAAGAGAACTTCCGGATACTATTTTAGTATTGGCTCCAGTATGTTCTCGTGGAGCAGCAAAAATCAGTTATGTGTGGCACTCAGTATGGTTGAATCTAAGTATGTGGAAGCATGTGCAGCGAGAAGAGAAGAAGTATGGCTTCATAAGATATTTTCTGGGTTATTTGAT
Organism: Picea glauca; assembly: GCA_000966675.3. Taxonomy (NCBI): domain Eukaryota; kingdom Viridiplantae; phylum Streptophyta; class Pinopsida; order Pinales; family Pinaceae; genus Picea; species Picea glauca. The sequence continues at coordinate 664,198 of JZKD02S1602417.1, forward strand.
CTCAGATTGGAGGTGACCTGCATTTGGTGTGACAACCAGAGTTGCATGAATTTGTCATAGAACCCAGTGTTCCATGACAGGGCAAAGCATATTGAGATCATATACTACTATATCATGGATATGGTATAGAGGGGAGAAGTGAGGCTCCAATTCATGACTACCTAGGATCAGGTTGTGGATGTGTTCACCAAGACGTTTTCGAGGACGAAGTTTGAGTACTTCATGGACAAGTTTGGTGTGGTGCCTCTTTAGAGGGAGTGACAGGTGGAACTCATCGAACATGAAAAAGGGATGGCACTGAGTATGGAAAAATCTCATCCATCATGAAAAAGGGTTGGCATTGAGTCTAGTGGGTCTCATCCAACATGAAAAAGGGTTGGTACTGAGACACGAGTGCACATGATCAGGTATTGATGCATTGCAAGGAGTGGATGTCCTGGGGACATGTTTTAGCTATTGAGAGATACCCAGAGACCTTGGTTGCATGGGTTTAAGTCATGTTTCACTATGGATATATGAGGATGTATATATTCACATGTTAAATAGTTAATGAATGTGATCTTGTGTGGTATTAGACTTAGAGTATGTTTCTGTAAAGAATACCTTCCTAGTTAAGAGGGAGTGTTAATATTTTTGATGTAACTATGGAAGATATTCTTGTATATTTGTTTTATTCAAACCTTTAAAATGTTATTATAATTATATTGTACAAGTTCGCTCAACATAAATTATTATATTATTGGTATTTTACTTATAATTGTAAAAATCCCCATTGTGGCTAGTCAACTCTATTTTATGGGTTAGTTAGGTCAATATTCATGTCTCTTCAAGAGACATTGTTGTTTATAAATAGAGGATAGGTTCCTCTTATTTGGACACACACTCACACACTTCTCTTGTGCGTCTTGGAAAACATAAGAAGGTCTAGCACACAAGTCTTGGAGACTAGTTCTTTTGGTGTTTTGGTCTTGGTTTTCTTGGAGAGATATAGTGCATCATTGTACTGGTTGAAGGAATCTATATTGAGGATTTTGGTTGTTTGGTTTTCTACCCCATGCGATTTTCCTAGGATAATATTTGTGTTATATTATATCTTTGACTGTCTATGTTTAAGTGATCCTACTACAGTTTCTATTGGATTAAGTAATTGTAATTGTGTAACTAGAAAATTTAAAATTCCAGCAGATGAAGTTGATGATGTGTGAGAGAGTCGACTCCAATAGAATGAAAAAAATGAGATGCAATTTGTTCTTTTTGATGAATTCTATGTATGGGAAGGGGAAGAATTATATTCTTCTTAAAAAAAACAAGTAATCAAATCTATGCAACTTTTAATTTATGGGATTGAGATGATGCCAAACTACCAAGCAAATGTTTTTGAAAACCGAAATGCACATGCAAAACTAACTCTTTTTCCAAACATGTACCAAAACGAATTTCCTAATGAATGCAAAACTTTATTTGTTTGATTACATATGTAAGGATATATACAAACTTTTATGCTTCTAAACTTTCAAATGGAATGAAATAGATCTATGTTTGACAAAAATAAGTATGAGAAAAAAAATAAATCAAATAAAGCGCACTCAAAATGATGAGAACTGAAAGAAAATAATTTTGAGATAAATTGTTCAATCAAGAACTCAAAGTTGTAAAAGAGAAAGAAGACAAGCACTCAAGAAAATACTCAAAACATGAGCAACAAGAAACAATTTTCAAGGTTGGGTTGTGGAAAACAAGGGAGTCCTAATCATCCAAAAAAGTGATATGTTTCATTGAAGACAAAAATTCTCAATACCAAGAAACCCTTGCAAACCCTAGTTGATGAAAAATCCTAAACAATCAAGCAATGTGAAAGATTTAAGAGACAAATATCAGAGAACTGAAAGGAAGGATGAACCAAGGGATCTTGTTAACCCAAGGGGATCACAAATAGGAGAGATTTCAGAATCAAATAAGGAAATGAAAATCAATGACAACTTTCAAAGTCTCAATCAAACAATGTCAAAGACAAACTAGGAGTATCTAGGGAAAAATCCCCATAAAAGAAAACTGAGAAAAGCAAGGCAGAAAGAGGTAAAAAAAACTAAAAAGGTAGATTGGTGCCCTTGTTCTCAAAGAGAAAGAGAACCATGATTCCATCTAGAAGGCTTAGGGGAGCACTAGTCAAGAGAATGGATCCCACTAGGAGGCTTAGGGGAGTGCGAGTCAGGTAAGTGGTGCCCTGGTGTAAATTGTAGGGGAGTGCCAGTTTCTGAAAAAACTCAAAAAATACCTTCCACAAGCTCAGAATCAGTAAAGACTTAGTCAATGGATCTGTAAAATCTACAATGAGGAAGACGAAATGGAAATATATCAGAATGAAGCATAAAACAAAAAATATCTAATCATAAACAAAGGATATAAGATGAAATAGAGGAAAAACTAGTCAAAGTCATTCCCTAATGGAGTCACCATTTTTTTGTTGTGAGAAATATTACCCTATGGATAGGCTAAGCTACCCGTTGGACCAAGACTCCTATATTACATCCAAATACAAAAGTGAACAAGTGGTTACTACATTCCCTATAGATCTAACTGAGTCAATCAAGAAAGAGAGAAGAAGAATGTAGTGTACCTTGTTGCTATGTTTGTCCTCATTGCTCCAATCCTTGGGATTGATCTCCAAGATCCTCAATGAAAATGGAATCCTCCAAATACTAGCAAAGGAAATATTCCTCCCACTCTAGATGATTATATAAATAATATATCTCTATGAAGACTAAAACAAAAATAGACAAGAAAACGTAGAATACATGAACTTGAAGGGAATAGGCTAAGTTGATATTAATTGGAAATCCAAAGAAGTCACTTACAAAGCATGATTGACAATGCAGTCACTTCTCCAAGCTCTCCTCGTCCAACCCTTGCATGAATATTGACATCAAAATGTTGATGCTTCCTCTAGAACCAAAGGTTTGATACCTGAATTGTTCCCCCCTTCACCATGGAAATCCCTCATTATATAGCATTTAGAGGCTTAACCACCATGGAGAATATCACTCACTAGATCCAATAAATTGGGATCTCCAAGATTTTTAGGGATAAAATATCTCTCAAGGATTTTAGGGAGAAAATATCTCTCAATGATTTTAAAAAGGAAATATCTCTCAAGATCTACGGAATTAGGATTTTGGTTTGAGAAAATCTCTCAACCTTCCATGAGATTCTCAACTTCTCCTTGAGATTAGGAAACTAAATGTGAGGTGTATTCTCACACTAAATTAATATCTTTTTTATGAATAATAATAAATAATTCATGTGCACATAGTAATTTGACCTTCATATGATATATTTCTCCACCACATTGAGTAGAGATTATGATAAATGTTCTTTCATGGTGTCAAGGTGTTGTGACACTTAGTAAAGTGAATGTGACACTTAGTAAGGTGCATAAGACACTTTACGACACTTGCGAAACTTATGCGTAAGTAGGTGAGATACTTAAGTGTGACATTTTGGTGTGTAATAGGATGCACCTGAATCTAATATCCATGCATTAGGAGAATATTTAATGGAAATTAGTGCATGAGAGTTACCTCATTTTGCTTGATCTTTGTTGAGGCTTTATTTTGACATAGATAATGCCCTATCTTACCCTATATCTAAGCCTTTTTCCCTCTGTTATAAACCTATACTATAATACTCCCTCCCAAAACACATGCCTAATAGCTATGTCATGTCCACAAGAGGTAATTGATGATTTAAAGCATGTTTGTTTAACTTTCTTAAATTAATTCGATTGAAAGTGTTTTATTTTGTATAGTCCTAATGATTTGATTTATGAGCAGTCTATTCGGCACTACCAGACACCATGTAATCCAGTACCAAATCCATTCCAATACCCAAGACAATTTTAATCTAGTACCAAATCCATTCCGGTACCAAGACGTGTGCTATTCCAGTACTACCTTCTCTGCTCTATTCCAGTACTAGACTCGCGATTGTGTGCAATCTAGTACCAGAACCTTTGTTTCCAGAATGCACCAGTTGGACCAGAATAATGGTGAATATTTTGAGAAGATAGTTGGATAGAAGCACTTGTGTCAGTTTTCTAGTTGCAAGAGACTCCATCGCTCATGCATTTCATGTCATGAGGATGGAGTCGATTCCTAAAAATTCGAATTAAATCTTATATGTGAAATCTCTCAGATTGTTTAATGTTTATCCATAGATATTGATAGTATCAGCTTACCTTCTATAAGGAATCTTGTATAGATGATAGAAAGGGGATAATAGAAAATGTAAAAAAGTATAGTGTAAGAACCAGACAATACTTATCATTATCATGTATGAAGTAAAAGACTGTTGATCCAATTTACCAACTGAATTAATACAGAAGATATTTTATGTTAATTCTTGGATGTGACTGAAATTTTTTAGTCTGTTACTTCCTTAAGAGGTTCCTTGTTGGTTTGGCAAGGGCCCACCACCCCAACTAAGGTAAACCTCCTTGTATACATTCTGTGTGTTTGTGTGGATAGTTTACAACAGTGTGTGTGTGATTGGTCTTTAATTCATTTTCAGGATTGAGCATTGAGTTAATCATTTTGGATTGGTGTGAATAAGCAAGTGTTAGATCGAATAGAAATTTCATTCTCAGATGTTGAAGGTATCTATTTCATAATTTG
>JZKD02S1602417.1:682793-712075 GCA_000966675.3 Picea glauca
CTGAAACCTATCCCAATGTGTTCAGAGCATATCAATTAGCCAAAAATGATTATACATTCACAGAAAACAAACATAGGCTCACCAAACCATGTCCTCCATCAAATAGGGCTTCAAGATCCCTAGAGCTTCCTGGAACTTCAATGGTGAAAAAATTGTAGAAGAAGTCTTCAAATGGCTGTGAAAATGGCACCAATGGATCCATCACGTCCAAAAACCCCTGGCTTGGCTTTTACGGCACCTCAATCGGCCAAAAACTGAGAAAGTTAGACCTCCTCCATTTTTCTCCTTCAAGCTTTGTTGGAACTGGTTCTACAAAACGCACCTCTGTGTGCATGAACCTGGAACACGCTCCCAATGCATGTTATAGCTTGGCACCGGGCGCAACCACGCCAACGGTGCAAACCATAGGACGGTTAGGGTGCCTCCAGCCCCCAACCGCCTCGGCATTTGGGCATATGGTCATACGACCTCGGGCTAAAATAGAAAGAGCTAATGGATACAACTATCCCGCATAACCATTGTAACCAAGTTTTAAACCGCACGCAAATATTAACACGCACACCATATAACCGTCGGGCTATGGTTCAACCCCCGCACAAATATTAGAAATGGTGTAAACATTGGTTATAGTTTTATAAACCCCGCACATTATATGTTACCACTCCCACGCACAAACAATACATATGGTTTAACATTGGTTTATACACAATGCAATAATATGCAGGCGTGCCAATGGGTCGGGAAACAACACATATTGTCTGGTCATATGTAATAAACGGTGGAACCATGGGTCGGGGCTAAGCCCCGGCACGCCCCCCTTTACATTTAAAACTATATCTCAACTTAAATAAATGTTTGTTGGCATAGTTAACAAGCAACAAAGGAGAGAACATTGGTTATCGGAGTGTTATGAAAGCTTGGGCGGATATAGAGGTTACTGGTTCAAACCCCACGGCCGCCAAACTTTTGAACCAATAAACCAAAAACCAAAAATGAGGGGGACACGTGGCGCCCATGGATTGGGCCACGTGTCCTCATATTATTCGCCAACACCCGGACACGTGTCAACCTTCAACTTGTCAACAATCGACCAACCAATAGCTACCACATCATCGCCGTACGGTCCAGTCACATGCTGCGTCAGCCTTCCACGTCAGCCGACACATAGGATGTTGACGTCATCATGTGCCACGTGTCACCCATCCAGTGGTGACACGTGTCACCTCCCAATTGGTCCAACCGTATGTTGAAAGTGCCAAATATGCATGACACATGTCACTCTCGTGATCCGCCACGTGTCCTGTAGAGACATGCCACGTATGTTGTACGGTCCTGCCACGTGTCCTATACGGACTATACGGACAGGTACAGTTAGCATCAAAATTTTGCTTGTTTGGCTCGGCGAACAGATTGTGATAACTTCTCCATACGGACTCCCTTTGCGAAAGTAAATATACCATCAAAATCAGGAAGACGAGACGGACGCAATGGCACCGTTTTCATCGCATTCCAAGCACTTTGAAAATTGAGCAAATTTTTGCCCCCTGATCCAGATTTTGATCAATGGGACATTGAGTTTGCACATTGACTGCAGACAATTGAACAATGTAACTATAAAGAACAAGTATCTTTTGCCAAGGATTGATGATCTCTTTGATCAGTTAAAGGATGTAAGGATATTTTCAAAGATCGATCTCATGTATGGATACCATCAAGTAAGGGTCAAATATGAAGACATCAAAAAGACTGTCTTCAGGACAATGTATGATCATTATGAGTTCACAATGGTGCCATTTGGCTTATAAAATGCACCAGTTGTTTCATGTGCTTAATGAATGGTATTTTCCGAGAATACTTAGAAAAGTTTGTCATTTTCTTTTTGGATGAAATCCTTGTATATTCCAAGTCATAAGAAGAACATGAGAATCACTTGAGGTTGGTGTTACAAGTGTTAATAGAGCACCAATTGTATGCCAAATTGATCAAGTGCTCATTTTATCAGAACCGAATTAACTATTTGGGGCATATCATATCCGAAGAAGGGTAGTAGTGGACCCTAAAAATATTGAAGTTATTAAAGGGTGGACATCACCTAAGAATGTGAAAAAATTCAAATCCTTCATGGGTCTAGCTGGCTACTACAGAATATTCATTGCAGGGTTTTCAAGGATTGCTCACCCGATCACTTCCTTGCAAAGGAAGGGGGTGAAGTTTCAATGGAAAACAAAATGTGAAAAGAGCTTCCAACATTTGAAGCAGTTGTTAACCAATGCTCCAATTCTGAGAATTGTAGGTCTTAATGAGTATTCATGGTCTGCACAGATGCATGGAAAGAAGGACTTGGTGGATTCCTCAGTCATAATGGTTTTGTGGCATGTTTTGAATCCATAAAAGTGAAAGAGAATGAAAGGCTCTATGCCACTCATGATTTGGAGTTGGCATCCATAGTGAATGCCTTAAATAAATGGAGGCACTATCTCATGGGAAAAATATTTGAGTTGAGGATAGGCCATAATGGTTTGAAATATTTGTTTGATCAGCCAACTTTAAACACCAAGTAGAGCAGATGGTTGGAATTCCTCTATGAGTATGAATTTGATATCAAGCACATAAAAGGAAAACAAAACAAAGTGGTTGATGCACTTAGAATAAGAGTGCATGAACTGCATGTTATATCCATTAGCATGTATCAAATTGATCTTAAAGGTATAATTTTTGAGGCTGCAATAGCATATTTGCAGTACATGGAGTTAGTAACAAAATTACAACAAGGTAAAATGCAGCAGAAGGTTGAAGATTATAAATTGGGAAATGATGAAATTCTCTTGTATAGGAACATAATTATGCACCCAAGTCTCATGATTTGAAGAGTATGATCTTGAAAGAGATGCATACTATACCTTATGTTGGACACCTCGGATATCAAAAAACAATTACAATAGTCAAAAGCCAATACTATTGGCCAGGCATGAAGAAATAAATTGTTGAGTACATTGCTAAATGTTTGGAGTGTCGGAAGGTCAAGGATGAGCATAGACATTGAACTAGGTTGTTGTAGCCATTTCCCATTCCTGAGTGGAAGTGGGAAGTGGTGACAATGGATTTCATCCACAAATTTCCCATAACAATAAAGAATCATGATTCTATCATGGTGGTGGTGGACAAGCTTACTAAAGCCACCCATTTCATTCCAATGATGATTGCTCACAAGGAAACCAATTTTTTTGATATTTGTATGAGGGAAGTAGCACACTTGCATGGAATACCCAAGACAATTTTGTTTGAAAGAGACCCAAAGTTCACCTCAAAGTTATGGAAGGGATTATTCAAAGAGTTTAAAACAAATCTTAATTTCAGCACAACTTATCAACCCAAGTCTGATGGGAAAACAGAAAGGGTGAACCAAGTGATAGAGGATATGTTAAGAATGTATGTGATGGAAAAACCATCAAAGTGGGAGGATTATATACACTTGGTAGAATTTTCCTACAATAATGGGTACCAATAATCTCTGAAGATGAGTCCATTTGAGGCATTTTATGGTAGAAAGTGCAACACACCAATAGTTGGGCCAACATTTCTCAGGGATATGGAAGAGAAAATGTTGAAGATAAAACATAATTTAAAGGCTTCCCAAGAGCATATATCATAGGGAGTTTAAAGTGGGTGATCATGTCTTCTTGAAAGTGAAGGCCAACAGAAGTTCCCTGAAGTTGGGAAATTGTTCCAAGTTGGACGCTAGATATTGTGGGTCATTTGAAATCCTAGAGAGGATTGGATCAATAGCTTATATGATTGTATTACCTGCATATATGTCTATTCATAATGTATTCCATGTATCATTTCTCAAGAAGTATATACATGAAGATAATCATGTGATTGATTGGAATGTGATTTAGGTGGAGCAAGAAGGTGCTTTTCAAGTGCATCTGGTGTGCATACTGGATCGAAAGATCAAGCAGCTCCGAAATCTATCCATAGAGATTTTAAAGGTCCAATGGACCTGGTATGGTCCTGAGGACACAACTTGGGAGCATGAATATGCTATGCGAGTAGAATACTTGCATCTTTTTGAAGATTTTGAAAATCTTGTTGATATTATGTAAATAAGATGCACTAAGGACAATGCATAAATAAGGGGAGGGGATTGTAATAACCCAAGATCAAACCCCTATTGAATTTTAAACATGTTTTGTAGGTTGGTGAGCCAAGTGATTATAAGCTAGGAGGCTTATGAGATGTTTAGGCCAGAGAGCCTAGATACTAAAGGCCAGTAAGCCTATTTTGTTTATGTAAACACTCATATCATTAATATAAAAAATCATTGTGTGTATACCAACCATGATAAAAGAGAATGGGGGACTAAACTCCACTAGGAAAGGGAGAGGCTAAGAGCCTAGAAAGGGGGCTAAGCTAGAGGGATTATTTCTAAAGGAATATTATAATATTATTCCTAAAGATTATGGTGAGGATAATTATTTTATCCTAAGTTATTATGGGAAGGTGAATGAATCCCAAGTGGAGAGAAAATGAGATCCTAGAGAGCCATGTGTCATCGAGGATGCATGCAAATATGTGTGGGGAATTATTATGTTTTGGGGATCTTTTCCTCACACACTCATCCATTCACGCACATAGCCATTCTCTCCATCGTTGAACTTTGTAACTTGCACACACTTGTACTTGCTTGTGCTGACACCCTACCTTAACAGTTGGATGTTGTTGCCATCATCTGTGTCATACCTGAGTTATATTGTTTCCATTACCCTTACCCATTTGACTCAGGAGATGGACATAACAAGTAGGTTTCCAGGCCTGTGGGTTTGAAGAGGAGGGTTGTCAAGACCATGGATTGAAGAAGTAGGTTGTCATGCCTGTGAGAAACTCTCTCGAGCTGAGAGAGATTGTTGGGGAAGTGAATTATCTTGGAGGGAGACCAACAACAACTACAGATCTTTGAGAATTCTTGTCTCGACTTTTGATGAAACCCTCAAAGGGAAGTGGAGTAGTCGATGGACTATTGAAGAGTGAAGGTGTATACTTCTTGGGGTGGGATAGACATGTGGGGAATGGGAGGTTGTGAGATGTGTGCCTAAGTTGGATCATGGGAGGGAATACTTCCCGATGTACTGTGTGACTTCTTGTAGTCTCATCCTAGCTTAGGAATCCCTTTTCCCAGGTGGAGTTTAGTCCCAGCTCAAGGGTGACCCACTGTTGAGAGTGATGAACATTGAGGTCTAAGGCTGGGAGGTTCATGGAAGGTCTACACGTAGTTGGTGGAAATCAATTAAATTATAAGTATCAATTGTGTAAATGTCAAATGTTGTGTTTAAGTACATGTCTGTTATTTATACGAATTTCATGTGTTTGTTGCATGTATGTTTTACTATTAATTCCAAATAAATATGTGTTGTAGCAGAATGTTAATGTATTTTTAGACATGAAGAAGCTTTTAAAGTGGCATGCCCCAACAGGTGGTTGGGGGTGTGTTGCAATGTGGTGTATGAGTTTGAATAGAGCAAAATTGTGGTAGCATTCTCTGTCCCTGGGATGGAGGGGAATGCTACAAATTGGTATCAGATATTAGAAAAAGTTGTTCTACGAGGTAGCATGGCCCAACCTGGGTGGCCGGGGATGCTACACTATGGGCTCTTATACCATGTAGAATTTTGGTGAAACCAGGAAATATAATCTAGCTAACAACAATTTGTACAAAGCTTACAAATTGAGATAAGGAGAGAAGAGATGAGAGAAAATAATCAATAGAATTGTATTCACTGATGAGAGAATGATTAATTACATGTGATATAATATACGTGGATAAGTAAATTCTCCATAGTAGTGATCTAGAGAGATCTAAACAATCACTAATAGAAACCAAAGTAATCTGCCACATAGTCCTAGTTAACTGATCCATGCAAACATCAGTTAACTGAGTCACACGTGTGGAAGAGAGATAAAAACATGCAACTGCTAGTGATAAAACCGAGGTTTCCATGCATGAGTGACTTCCACTCATCTAAATGAGTGTAATTGACTCTGAACTGAAGAGAAGCGCCCTATTTTGTAGGGGAATATTCTCTAGAGAGAATATTCTCATCTAAGGAAGTGTTCTCAACATTGGAATATAAACCTTAGGAAAATAATTACCTAGGTGAGTGTGTAATATATCCAATAGAAACTTACTCTTTAAGAGTGGTTTTCCACCCAGCAATAGATACCTTCTACTTAGACCATCCCCAAGTTAGGTATGAGGTCACCAGGGCAAAGGAAATAACTACATGCTTATTTCTCTCTAAGCCCAACCCATTTACTCTTATGCTTAGAAAACTTGCTCAATGCAAAGCATTACGAGCATCTTATCTAGACATTAATAGCTAATGAACTCTCTTCCACTGGTAGATGAAGGTTTCCTCACATGCCTATCCTCTATGGTCACCTACATTCATCACTGTTTCATATTAAGTTTGCAATTTTCTTCAAATGGTGTTGATTACAGACAATTTCCAAATTTCTCATGGATAGATAAAGAACTATGCATGGCTAGGATGAACAACATGAAAGTATAAATGTGGGAGTGTTGGAAAATAATTCCTTAGTTATTGGAAGGAAATTATTGGTAAAAATATGGATGAAATTACTTATGAATTTAGGAATGTAGGACTCTTACAATTCCCATAATGATGGTACTCAACCCCATGCTTCCATAACTACATGAGAGGACTTTTCCACCAATCTCTCACATGAATTCAGTGATTTGATTTAATATATCAAATAAGGTTGATGACTTCATTTAAAGCATATGGTGGAGAAATATATGAGTTCTAAGGCCAACACTTAGGCAATGTAGGATTTACTTTTCCATAAGTCGTATTTCCTCTTTCCCTCTAGTGGAATCATAGTCCCTCTTATGATCTATACAACCATCATGGACCATTATATTATAATCCAACATTAATATTTGCATAGCTTGATTATACCATGGCAAGCCTATCACATGGTCCGTATATGCATATTTACATCATACATGTGTAGCCATTTACTAGTTGGGTCTTGGCCTTAAGTTCCGTCGTAGGAATCCATATTAGTGTATTTACAACATTTACATAATTGGAGTTAAAACACCCTAAGGGTCAGGGTATTACATTCCCCTCCCCCTTGGAATAACACAAGCCTTTGTGCTACTAAAAATTTAGAACAAAAATGGGTACACCCCCCTCATGGCATCCTCTAGCTTCCATGTAGCCTCATCAAGACCAAAGTGCTTCCATTGCACCTTTACCTATATGATGGATAAGTGTTAGAGAAATGTTACTTTCGTATTGAGGATGTGTAGTGGATCTATTTGTAACTCTTCTTATGGTTTACTTGAATCACTTCTTAATGAATCACATGATTAGGTTCATATACATTTCTTAAGCAAAGAAACATGGAGAACATCACGAGACTAAGTGTAGAAGGAAATTCAATTTTATATGCAACTAAACCTATCTATTTAATGACATGATTATGCCCATATAAAATTCCTAAGAAAAGAAACATGGAAAACATCACGAGAATTAGTGTTAGCCAACAATGCAATTTTATATGCAACTAGCGCTACTCTATTAAGCACTTCAAATGGCCCACAATATTTTGGTGCAAACTTGGCACAACTTACAAGATTCAAGAAACTCGTCCTTGGCCTTGCTCAAAGCTAAACATGATCCATAACTTGAAATTCCTTATGAACCATATTTTCATCTACATAGCTTAGGCTACCTATATTCAAATACCTTCAAATTCTATCTAATTTTAACAACTTCTTTCTCCATTTACTTAAGAATTTTCATCCAAGAACAATTTTGTTTACTAGATTATCCCAACTCATTGGTGTCCTATGTATTTTTCCATATAAGGCCTCAAATAGACTCATTTCAATTATGCTTGATGCCCTTTGTGTTACACATTATTTTCGTCATCCCTATGACCATTAATGATGTAAACCTATATGTTGTCTTTAGAAGGATCAATGGCCCGAATTCCAGAGGAAAGAAGGAAGAAGAACTTTACCTAAGAGATGAAATCATATTTTCCTTCATAAAAAACCTAGTAAGGAGGATTGTCGTACCCTGTCTAGTTCTAGGGGTGAGATGATCCTAGATCGTCGCATGCTATACTAAACTTGTGTTGCGACATAGTCACACTCTGCTCAGTTCTAAGGGTGTGACGATTTTCATACGTGGGAAAACGAGCATCTTCTCGATGTTTCTAGAAGGATAAGTTTCTATGGTGAGGTGGCCTCCGATCATTTTGGATCTTGCTAACTTTTTGGATTTAGTGGGATCATCCTAACCTCCTTACCTTATCCTCTTTAGCTTATAAAAGGAGAGGAGCTCTCATGGAGAAGGTTAGATTGGAAATTTCTCTTGATATTGTTAGCTTGGTTAGAGTGGATTTGAGCTTTGCTTTGTCAAGATAGATTGTGAGTGAATCTCAGATCTATAGTCACAGAATTTGTGGATTAGAGGTGTGTGGGAAGCAAGGAACTGTTGGAAGGGACGTTACGACATCAAGGCTTCAATTGTAATCTCTCTTTCTATTATTTAATACATATGCACTTTTCATTCCTATATGAATCTTATTTGTTCATATTGTATGATTCATTGATCACATACATAGTTTCATATCAAGTAGGCTCTGTTATTCTTGTCTTCATTGGCTTGTGTTCTTTTGCAAATATTTCTCCATAAGATTCGTGATGGAGCTTGGATTGCATTGGCAAAGTCGGATCTTAGATATTTAAAAGGTATGTTCTAGATCCATTTCTCATTTGATAATTGAAATCTAAGGAAAGAGTAGTGTACTGTCTTGTTTTGTTCTAGTTTCGTAGTGAAGCTAGGGAGATCAGTTTGTGTCCGCACTTACTGATTAGTCCAACAACAAAATTGGCAACCATACTGGGGAACAAATTGTCTTCCTAGTTTTTCTTGGTTTCTTTCTTTGATTTCTTGGGTTATGTTTTCTAAGTCACTGGGAGATCTAGATGAACTCTTTGACTGTTTAAATTCACTGGAAAACCTTCTTTCTTTTTATTTTCTCCATTTTTCCTTTGATCGTCGCACCCTACTTTGAGGAACAATGTGACGATCTAGGATCGAAGCACCTTACCTTTTTCCATAGTGTGGCGCCGTTGCACTGTATTGGTTCTCTGTCCTACCATGATCAAGGATCGTGGCGATGTGTTAGTCTGACAACCTACGACAATTGTGAAAAAAAATATTTTTTGATGGTTTTCCCTGCCCAGATCTATGATAAGTGTTTGGGGTGATTTGTTGGGTCTGACTACAGTCTACTTGACAAATTTAAATCTTCTTTTAGCCATCTTTTCTTTTTTTTAGCTTGTTTTCTTTTGAAATATTTGATCTCTTGCTTTGAGTGTCTTTCAGTGACAAAGCATTGCTTTTTCTTTAGAATTGTTTGGTGAAAGAACTTCTTTTTATTTTATTGAATAGTTCATGTTAAAAGAGAAAATTTGTTTGAGTTTCTTTGTTTTATAGATATCTTCTATTTCTTTTAGCTATCTTTGAAAAAAAAAAAATTCTTTCTTTGCATTAGATAGGGGGAATCCTTTCATTTGAAGCAACGACATTGCATGATTTTTGGCATTTTTGGTCTTGAATTCTTAAAAACAGTTCCCCCTCATGGCTGGGGGAGGCCAAGAATCGTGTATTTGTGTACAATCTCTTTTTTTCATTTCTTGAGAATATTGATATTGATGAGTTTAATAAAATTTTGGGACATTGTGCATCTGGGAATGATAAATTTTTTCTCCTTCTCGTAATATAGCTTTCATCGAAGTGAAATATTTTCATTATCATTTCTTTGCATTGTTTAGAGTCGGTCAAAACATCATTTATTCCACTCCATTTTCCTCTTGAGTAAAAAAGAGCCTTAAAATAAAGCGCTTATAAATATTGATTAGACATTTTTATATTTTCTGGTAGCAAACCTACTTTAGATTAGTTGTAGGGCTTTAGAATGGGTGTGAAAGATAACTTTCCAAAGCTACAAACAAACATAGAATATTGAGTTAGGGAGCGTTCAAATCCACTTGCTACATTTTGTCCTGGGAAGCCCTTCTAACACAAGGGTCAATCATGAGGGCGCATTAATACTGGCAGAGTTACTCACCCTGCTTTTTTGGTCTTAGTGTAGAGATTGCACGTATTATTGGGGGTCACTTGAGGGTATACCCACAATTATGTGTGGGAGCTTCTCAAGTTTATTTCAGGCTAGATACCCTACCTTTGCGCATGGATTAGACTGTCGAATGTTTCCCTAGGCATATTTGGAGTAATTGGTAACCTTAGTGGCCTATCTCTTTAGGGTCTTTACATGAGGTGACTGTGGAGGGGCAATTCTTCATGGTACCTGGAATCGATGCTGGACAAACTCAATCGAGCTCCTTGGAGGGTATACCCATGTTTATGCATGGGAGCTTGCACCAAAGCATAAGTCTGTTAAGCAGGTCGTCAATGTAACTTTTCCACCCGTTCTATCTCAACCCCTCCTTACATTGTTCACACAATGTTGGATTTCATCACCAACTAGTACGTTCATTATAAGAAGGTTTTGTTTGCTTGTTTTCTTCCTAGATTTTTAGCATTGCTATTTGTTTTCCCTAACAGACTCTAGGGTGGATATTTATTTAATGGCATCATTTCCTGGAATGACCAATGAAATAACTCATTTTCCAGGGGAACCTTTTGTTTTTCCTTCTTACAGAAACATTGGTCATCCTCACATCGTTACTTTGAGCCTTCCTGGTCTCACAATTGGATTACCGGTATGGTTGTTTTCCAATCAGGTAATCCCAAATGTAGCAAGTTCTTCTATTTTAATAACTTTCCCCTAAGAACATAAACCTCATGTTGATCCTTCGCCTTCTTCACTAGTAATATCTTCTTCGCCTTCTTCACTTACAAGGTCTTCTTCTGTTTCATCTTCTTCGCTGAGTGAAATCTTTGAAGCTAATAATCTGGTGAATAAGAAGAAGAAGAAAAGGAATATTAAGAAGAAGAAAAATAAGAAAGGTTCCAAACTTCCAATCACTGCTAGACATGTTGGAAAACCACCAGTTACTGATAATTGTACTGGGATTGTTGATGATGCCCAGACAACCCAAACACGTAAGCCCAATTACCGTTGTAGGCTTTGTAAGGGTAGCCATCTTCTTAAGGATTTTTTGGTCTATCCAAAGTTATAGAAGCATGGTCTACACACCCTCGCCAACCCATGTTGTCATCCTCTGAACAACATGTTGATGACCTCCCATCAACTAGTCAGGATACCATTGGGAAGAAGAAAAGTAGAGTCAAGTTACCATGTATGTTATGCAGAGGGAGTCATCAACCTCACCTTTACCCTCATATTAATGAAGCCTCGAAATTACTAGAATACATGACTATTTCCCATCCTCAACTTCCAGTTGTTTACTGCAAGCTTTCTCTCAACCCACCTATAGTTAACGGGATGATCAATCTGGTCCCTTCGTCGGTCGACCTGGTTGATCATGTGGTCAATCGGGTCATGTCCTTAGTTGAACCAGTTGACCAAGTGGTCGATCCGATCCCATCCTAGGCTGATCCCACTCTCCCGTTAGAGAGTGAAACACAAGCGGTTGATCTGTTCCCAGCCTTCGACCCCATTATCCCCTTGGAGAATGAAACCCAAGTGGTCGATTTGATCTTGTCATCGTTCGATCCTACTCTCCCGCTCGAGAGTAAACCTGATACTACTCATATTTTTCTCATTGATACAGACACTACCATGCTGGGGGGCATTCCTCATTCTCTTGTGGAACCCCCTCCAAGTAATGAGACCATCCTTTTTTATTGGGGTACGCTAACTAGACCTCGTCTATTAAGAACCAAATATCAATATAACATAGAAAATCCTCAGAAAAAGTACTCAACGCCTTGAAAAAGAGATAATTTTAGATAATAAGCCTCTTCAAGGGGGAAACCTCCTTTTACCCCACTTAAATGTTCATGTACAAGATGATTCAAAATGAAAATGTCTCCTTGGTATATATAGGAGACTAGGAGGTATAATTACAACTAATGTTCTAAAGACGACATAAATAAAATAACATTACTAATATAATATGCCCCAATTAAGGGGTAATGAGCCAATATTAGGGCTTAACATCATCTTCCCTCTCACATTCCTTTCCATATTACAATACAGGTTTGTGGTTGGGATGTTCCTCATACATTGATAGATGAAGGTGTGTCTGTTAGTATTTTGTCCTCTATTGTTTGGAAAGCTTTGGGTTGTCCTCATCTTGCACCAGTTACACAGAATCTGTTAGATTTTAACAGAAGAACCAGTTAACCTTTAGGGACCCTTCCTAAGTTTCCTGTAACTTTGGGAGGGAAAATTTTCTTTATTGACGTCATGGTAGTCCAAGACCCCTTGGATTTCTCTTTACTCCTTGGGCGAGATTATGTCTATGCCATGAAAGCTATTGTGTCCACTCTTTTTTGTGTGATACCTTTCCCTCATGATGGAAGAGTTGTGACTATTAATCAACTTTTTTTCGTTGGTCCTGACTTGACTTCAATGACCTTTGTAAACATTTCTTATATGCATTTAGTATCATCCCTGCCACAAGTGAATTATGTGACGTTGTCTCCCATGCCTTCAGCTACCGATAAATATGAGCCTCTCACTGTAATCTCAATATTTTATGACTTACATCTGGTAGTTGACATGGTCATCTCTTTGGTAGGGCTATTGGAGCTTGATCTCCTTACCCCTATTGCGGCCCTCAACATGTGTTCCTTCTAGAGTGTGTTTCTTCTTTCAAGTGAAGATCTCTTAGAGGCCATGACTGAGTTTTTTCCCTTGACATGGTATCCTTCCAGAGCATTGTCCTCTTGGAAGCTATGATCAAGGAGATATTTGAGCATGGTTTTATGATTTCAAGCTCATTAAAAAATGAAACTATCTTTGAGCATGGTTTTCTCATTTCAAGCTCATTAAAAAATGAAACCATCTTTGAGCATGGTTTTCTGATTTCAAGCTCATTAAAAAAATGAAACTAGTTGTGAGGATAGTTTTGTGTCTCTATGGAAACCTCGCTAAAAAATGAAAAAGAGGTTACGTGCATATTTCTTGTTTCTGTGTCAAGCTCATTAAAAAATGAAACAAAGGTCTAGGGATTGAACCTGGATTCTATTGCATAATTATTTTCCTGTGTCAAGCTCGTTAAAAAATGAAATAGATTCTTCCCCCTCTCTGTTTGAGTCAATTCTAGTATTTGAAGTTTCATTTCATCTGCCTGTGTTGTTGGATGAGACAAAGCTTGGGGGGAAATGCTTTCAGCCTTTGGACTTCATGCTGAAGTTGAACCACTAACTTCTTTAGCAGGGGGCTAAGTACCAACCATGTGAATTCGTGAACCATGCGTTGGGAAGTTGCAAGCATATTTTTTCCTTTGGTTCAAGCTTGTGTAAAAATGAAACCACCTACCTCAAGCATAGTTTCCTTTGGTTCGATCTTGTGTAAAAATGAAACCAAATCCAAGCATAGTTTTGTTTAATTTTAAGCTTCTGTAAAAATAAAATCTATCCCAAAGCATAGTTTTGTTTTGTTTTAATCTTGCATAAACATGAAAACAATCTTGATCTTAGTCTTTGTTATTTCTCATGCTCGTAAATCAATGAGAATGTAACCAAGAAAATTTTTATCACTTTTTTAGACTTGTAAAGGTTATACGAAAAAGGAACCCCCTTGGAGTCCTCTTTAAGCTTTCTTCAGACTCTCTAAACATGAAAATATTGTCAAGCGATCTTGTTCTTTTCACGCTCGTTAAAGTATTTGAAGAAAACGTCTGTTGAGAGGTATTTTATCTCTTTTTCGGTCTCATTAGAATACTTTATGAAAAATGACATTTTGGATTTTTCTTTAAGTGTTTTTTAGACTCTCTAAACATGAAAAACCCCTAAGTTTTCTTTGTTTGCACTCATAAAACAAACATAGAAAGTCCCATATGGGACTGAACCACTCCTTCCTAGGGTTTGTTAAACATACTATGAGGGAGACATCCGAAGGATGAGCTTACAATTCAAGCATATGTTATCCTCCTTAATCTTGTGAAAAAATAAAGAGGTACTCGCCAGAAATGGTGGGGGGGAAATTGGGAAAGAAATATGTCTAAACCTGTATTCTATGGAAGAGTCACTTTTGAACATGCCACCATTTCACTCCCTTTCTTTATAAGTTGGAAAATACACTTTTCTCTTGATCATACTCCATTATAAGATTACAAATTGGTCTGTGATTCCTGTCGTTGAGTCACTGTTTCCAAGACAGTTGTTGTGTCATCAATATGTTCAAAGAGAAGTTCAACCCGGAAATCCTTCTATTGCGTCGACCATTTCTGCATTCCTTAAGCCTTCTATTGCGTCGACCATCCCTAAGTCATTCCCGAGTCACTTGTTACTCTAATATACATCAAATCTTGTTACGTGTTTCATGTCATTGATGGAGGATACATTAAGGCCTTCCTGTGATGAGTCTTTTCTGGTCAAATTCAACTTATTATCCACAACTTAGACTTAGAAACTAATTGGTACCTTGGAAATCGCATGCCTTAATGGTAGGTTTCCTCACTTTCGACAGTGGGTTTTCATTATTGACCTCTGATCGAGAGATTACGCCAGGTGTTCTAATTCAAATAATAAATTCACACACATTCGATTGTAGTAGAGTACCTTGGGAGTCATTGACATTAATGGTGATTTCCCTCACACTTCTTAACAATATTCATTAATGATCGGTAATCAAATGGATTCTACCATGTTCGACTTCAACACATGTATTCGCATGGTTAGATTCGTACTATAGAGTGGTGGAGATGAAGACCCTAAATCTTTTCTGATAGATTCAGGTTGCATTGGAGTATATTTATATTGTACTGTTACATAGATCCATTGTGTATGTCTCATGGATATGTTCAGATTTGAGTCTTTAATGCATAGATCCATAGTGTATTTTTGGTGGCTATGTTTAGATTTGAGTCATAATGGCATGGATCCACAATGCATGTTTGGTGGCCATGACCTGTCTTACTTGACATGGATATTTGTATGTTGGCATTTATGATTTGAGTCATTTGTATTATGAGTATGGGAATGCCTACCTTAGTGATGATATAGTATTGTACTGTATTTCCTTGTTTGTTGGTAGGTTTCCAACCAATGTGTTCCTTGTTCCCTACACACACTCAACAAAGTATTTCAGCTATCACTCTGTTCTAACTTCATACTTTGGGGGGCTCTCTGTTACACATTATTTTCGTCATCCCTATCACTGTTAATGATGTAAACCTATCTATTGTCTTCAGAAGGATCAATGGCCTGAATTCTTGAGGAAAGAAGGAAGAAGAACTTTACCTAAGAGATTAAATCATATTTTCCTTTATAAAAAACCCTAGTAAAGAGGATCGCCACACCCTGTCTAGTTCTAGGGGTATGGTGATCCTAGATCATCACATGCTATACTAAACTTGTCCTGTGATGTCGTCACACACTGCTCTATTCTAAGGGTGCGATGATTTTTGTACGTGGGAAAAATGAGCATCTTCTCAATTATTCTAGAAGGAGAAGTTTCTATGGTAAGGTGGCTTCCGATCGGTTTGGATCTTACTTGCTTTTCTGATTTAGTGGGATCATCCTAACCTCCTCACCTTATCCTCTTCATCTTATAAAAGGATAGGATCTCTCATGGAGAAGGTTAGATTGGAAATTTGGCTTGATATTATTAGCTTGGTTAGAGTGGCTTTGAGATTTTCCTTGTCAAGATAGATTGTGAGTGACTCTCAGATCTATAGTCACATAATATTTGGATCAGAAGTATGTGGGAAGAAAGGAAATATTGGAAGGGACCTTACGACATCAAGGTTTTGGTTGTAATCTCTCTTTCTATTATTTAATATAGATGCACTTTTCTTTCCTATAGGAATCTTATTTGTTAATATTGTATGATTCCTTGATCACATACATAGTTTCATATCAAGTAGGCTCTGTTATTCTTGTCTTCGTTGGCTTGTGTTATTTTGCAGATATTTCTCCATAAGCCTTGTGACAAATCTTGGATTGCATTGGCAAAGTCGGATCTTCGATATTTAAAAGGTATGTTCTAGATCCATTTCTCATTTGATAATCGAAATCTAAGGAAAGAGTAGTGTAGTGTCTTGTTTTGTTCTAGTTTCATAGTGAAGCTAGGGAGATCAGTTTGTGTCCGCACTTACCGATTTGTCCAACATTACTTTGTTATATGTAAAATCTCCCAGGTGTAAATGATCCTCCTAGTTGGATAGTTTTTCCATCACATGCATGTGAATCATTTCTTCAATCTCTTGATTTATGCTTTCAATATCTCTATTTGTCTCTAGATAATAAGAAATACTAGAATTCAACTAGGTGCCCCAATCTACAAAAAGACTTTTTCAAAAGTTAGATGTGAATTGTGTATTCCTATATGATAAATTTTCTTTTGATAAGCCATGCAATCTAAATAATTCCCTCATGAATACTCTTGCAATATCATCAGTCTTATGAGTTTATTTAACATGAATAAAATGTATTGATTTCAATAATTTATCCACGACAACCATAATAGAATCATGTTGTCTTATTATAGTTGGAAACCTGGTAATAAAATCCATAGTTAGTACCTCCCATTTTCACTCTGTAATTGACAAAGGATTCAAGAAACCAATTGGATGTTGATGTCTATCCTTAACTTACTGACATTTCATACATCCGACAAGTATTCAACAACATCATTTTTCATCCTAAGCCAAAAGTGTTGTTTTCTTGTCGCAACAATCATTTTTTGGTAACTTGGATGTCCAAAATATGAGATTTTTTTGTATTTCATCCATGATAATTCTTTTCAAATTTGAAAAATTAAGAATGTACACTTTGTTTTTATAAATAACAATCCCATCATCATCTAGCTAATATCCTTCATACCTCTTTTCTAATTTCTTTGTCTTCAATCCATTTTTCACTTGGATATATGTTCATGTTTAGCAATGGAATCAATAACTCCCTTTTCTAGATCCAATTGGCAAACACTAATAGTTTCCACATGCATTTTCTTACTAAGAGCATCAACAATATTTTTTTATTTTCCCTTTATGTGTTTGATCTCAAAATCAAATTCACATAGAAATTTCAACCATATAGCTTACTTGGAATTTAACCTTAATTGATAAATCAAATACTTTAGGCCATGATAGTCAATTATAAGCTTAAATATCTCACCCATTAAACAGTGTCTACGTAGCTTCAAACCATACACTATTGCAACAAGTTCCAAATTGTAAGTGGCATAGTTTTTCTCTTGTTCTTTGAATTTTCTTAACTCATAAAAAGCTACATGATTATCTTTCATAAAAACTCCACCAAGTCCTTCAATGCATGCATCTATGCAATTAACAAAATATTTGTCTAGATCAACAATCTTCATAATTGGGGCACTAGTAAGAAGTTTTTTCAATAGCTGAAAATTTTCATCAAACTCTTTGTCTATTCAAACTTAATCTCGTTCTTTTGCAAAAAACTAATTGAGTGTGCAATCTTGGAGAATTCTTGAATGAATCTTTTGTAATAACCAACAAGACCCATGAAATATATCACATTAGTTACATTCTTTGGAGTGGTCCAATTTATTTTGGCCTTGATCTTCTTTGGATCCACATATATTCCCTTTTATGAAATAATGTGACCCAAATAATGAATTTTCTTGTTGTAAAAATCACATTTGTTTAGTTTTTCATAAAATGTATCCTCTTTGAGCACTTGCAAAACCATTCTCAAACGTTTTTCATGCTCTTCTTCATTCTTGGAATAAAGAAAAATATCGTCCAGAAACACAAGAACAAACTTGTCTAAGTATTTACTAAAACTACTATTCATGAGAGTCGAGACACATAAATGTAAGTTGGTGCATTAGTGAGACCAAATGGCACCACCGCAAATTTATAGTGAATGTACCTTATTACAAAGGTTGTCTTATGATTTGTTTTTTCCATAATTCTTACCTAATGATAACCAAACCTCAAATCATTTTTTCAAAATACCCTTGCACCTCTCATTTGGTCAAACAAGTTATTTTGAAGAAATGGATACTTGTTATTCACTATGAATTTATTCAAATGTTTATAATCAATACACAACCTCATAGTTCCATCTTTCCTTTTTACAAATAAGATAAGTTCTCCCCATGGAGATACACTAGGCCAAATGTACTCATTTTCCAAGATCTCCTATAATTGCATTTTCAGCTCCAATCATTTTGGGGTACTCATTCTATAAGGATCCATGGAATCTAGTGTAGCTCTAGGTATAAGATCAATTATGAACTCAATTTCCCTTTTGGAGGAAGTCTTGGCACTTCATTAGAGAAAACACCATTGAGATGTCACAAAATAAGCTAGACTTCAAGCCTGTTCCCTTTATCTTATGCTTAATATAAAATATGGGTTGCATACAACTGATATACTTTTATAAAACATTTCTTTATCTATAAGGAAAAAATATACGTAACAAAAATTTCCTTTGATATTCCCCTTATTTTCCTTGAGTTTCCGTCTTCATCAAAGTAATCAAAATTCTTGTTGTAGAAATCAAGTTTAATTCAATGTGCTTCTAGCCAATCCATTCCAATGAGAACATCATAAGAACCAAGTGGGAAAATATTCAAATTTTCCCATGTACAAAATCAATTTATCTCTGGTGGAAATCTCTCCATCACTTCACTAAATTTTCTCTTGGTTCCAGCAGCTAACTGAACTAACCAAGACCTACTATAGTTGCACTTCTTAAAATCACAAGTTTCAACAATTTTAAGAGTAACTTAATTTTTACTAGATCCAAGATTAATTAAAATGAAAATAGATTTCTTAGAAATCTTACCTTCAACCTCATCCATATTTGATTATTGGTTTTCTTGGAAATATTCCAATGCAACATAGATCCCAGGAAGAGTCCTTGCTACATCCTCAATGATTGCAACTTATTGAATGTTCTTCACATTTTTGGCATTCCCCTTCCAATGTGGACAATTTCTAAGTACATGATCTTTTCCACATCCTCAACATTAAGTTGGCTCTCTTGGCTTCCCTCTTTCCAATTCAGTTGAATTAGCCTCACCTTGTGTTGGTTTTTTTTGTTGATTTTTTAAATAGGGAGGATTAAACCTTTTCTTTATTTGATTAAGCATCTTATTCTTGTTTTCCTTTTGTGACTTATGGATTTATAACTTGATTTTATTCTGATCATAACAATATTTAACTTTTTTAATGGACTCATCCAAAGTTTGAGGTTAATCAAACTCAATTTTATCTTATAAGACTGAGGTAATCCACTTAATAAATGTTGGATATTCACCTTTTCATCTATGATGTACTTGACATATCTCGACATTAAATACAAGAATTTATTTGCATATTCATCCATGGTAAAAAACATTGGATCTTCACCTTTTCAATACTGATGTACTTGACATTTATCAACATTAAATCCAAGAATTTATTTGCATATTCATCCATGGTCATTTGGCATAGCTTTAGCATATGCAATTACTTGATTTTACATTGAATTCCTTGATTTTACCATCATAGTATTTACCAAAGAGATACGTTTTTTGAAAGTTCTTCTTGAACTACTTCAAAACAATGTTTCTCTCACTAATTTTATTAACTTTTTTGAGATGTTCTCACCAAATTGATGATTTTCCATTTAAGGTAAATATGGCCACTCTAAACTTCATACTAATTTGCATAAAATGTGGAAACATGTACAAGTTTCTAAAATATAAATGCTTAGAAATGTGACCCCCAAAAAATGGGTACGTGGGGAAACATGGTATATAACAAATACAAAAACAATAGATATATAGTTTTTTTAAATAACACATTATCTTTCAAGAAAATAATAATGATACACATAAATGACATTTTAGAAGGAGACACATGCCTATATTAAATCTCATAGATGATTACATGATAAAAAATCACATAGCTTGGTGGTCTTGACTAATGCTAATCCCATACCCTCATACATGATATAATCTAGAGGAAACACTACAATCTTGCCAACCTTGAAATCCTAAAAAATGTTAATCGTACTAAATTTTGAGTGAGATATGAAATTTTACTTTCTCCATATGAATTCCATTGAGTTTGGAACCACTCTCAAACATATTGAAACAATTAATGGTAATGTTAAAAAGTTAAGTAAAATGATAGAAAAGGTAAGATGAATGACAATGTCAACTTTTACTTGTACCATTAATTATGAAGATAAAAAAACCCTCAAATATAAATCTCTTATCTTCTTTTTTTTTACTTAAATGGTCATTTTCATGGATAGGGATATATTTTTGTATGGGTCCCATGCCCCTCTTGGGTACTTAGGTGGGCTCAAAAACTTAAAAAAAAAATTCTCAAAACATTACTATAAATGGATGAAATGCCTTAGAAATGTTGAAAACCACACCGTAGAATGTTCCCATATTTGGAAGTGTCGTTTGGTATAGCCAATGGTGTTTCTAAGGAATTTTGTACCCATTTCAACATTTCTAGATGTTTCATGTATTGGGACTGTTAAAACATTGGTTGGCATTGATGCCAACCCTTGAAGAAGAGCAATATCCCCAAAGGTATGGTTATGGAACTCATAGTTGATCAAGGAAAAAGGTCATGAAGGATGTTGTAAATTTGGGTAACTCATTGATGGTTAGATAGTCCTCGTCGTTCCATTTCTAGTTATAAGTGGTACGTCACATGGTTCCTCACAATTGAGTAGTTATGTCCTTGTGAAGTTAGAAGCCCCAAATAATGGTCAAGAAGCCCCTAGTTGGTTACAAGTCTTTAATGAAAGGGTAAATTGGCTGTAACAATAAATTCTAGAATCCCCTAAGATTAAGGAGATAGGTTGCCTTGAAAAACTATAAATACACCTCAAGGAGTCATTCACAAGAACATTTACTCACTTATTCTATTGAACATATTCTAGTGAACTAGTGATCTATTTGAAAAGTTTGTGACGGTGAAATATAAGGTTGTGAAAAGTAAGGAGTGCGGGAGATTCAAGGTTGCAGTGAAGAGGGAAAACATATTAGGAAACCCTAGTTTAGTTGACCCCTATGGGTTATATTACTAATGTCCTGTGAGGCATCCCCGTGGGTTTCTTAGGGCTCATCATGTGAGGCCCGATGTGATAAGATGTCTTAGTCATGCAAGGACAATAAATATTTGGGGGTAATGCTAGTACCAGGTCCATGAGGTCATAGGAGAGCTTACATGTTACCACTACTATGTATCAGGTCAACTACAGAGGTATTGGTATGATTATGTGCTTGTTGTGAATATTATACCTGGTTATGGTATGATACATGATTGAGGTATGTTTGGTTTGGAACATGATTGAGGTACATATTGGATACATGATTGATAAAGGTATATTCTTGTATTTGGTTATGACATGACTGTTATGGTTAATCTTTGAGATGTGGATGTATGGTTTAGGTATACACTTGATGTATGGGGGATATGCATGAGGCACATTCTTTGGTTCTTTGAGGCACCTCATTGATGACATGGTAGAGGTCTATACATGATTGATTCTATGGTATATGGTACCGGTTTTATATGTGATTGAAGCTCTAGTACATGGTACATGATTGGATTCATGATTGATGTTATGGTTGGAATATCTTTTGGTACATGATTGATGCATGTTATACTACATTTGTTGATCAATAGTATGGTACAAGTTTTGTTTATGGTACAGTGATAGTTGGATGGTACAATGACAATTACAGGTTGTTGGTACAATGAAAGTTATAGGTTGATGGTACAGTGACAGGTTGTAGGTTGGTGTGACAGAGGCAGTGATAGTAACAATAACAATGACAGTGACAGTGGAAGTGATTGTGGTAGTGACATTTTGGTCTACCCTTGTATTTTAGGGCGAAAGGATGGGGAAATGAAATGGGGTTGTAGCCTCCTTTCAGTTGGAGCTATAGAATCAGGGAGTTGGAGCTTCCTTTAGGTTGTAGCCTGAAAATCAGTGGGTTTTAGTCTCATTCTGGTTGGAGTCAGAGAATTCAGGGAGTTGTAGCTTCTATTTGGTTGGAGCCTATAAATAGGGGATCGTAGCCTTTTTCTATTTGTATCTAGAGAATTGAGAAGTTGGTTCTTCCAATTAATGTATTTCTTTTGATACATAAGAAAATAATTCCATGGATTTCTCCCATTTGGGTTTCCACGTAAATTATGGTGTATTGTGTTTTTGTGGATGTCTATTATTCTTTGTTGATTTATATTTCTCATGATATATTAATGATATACTGCTAATGAAATTAATGATTACATATTGTGGTTAAAAAGTGATAATAAAGTGCTCATACTGATTCACCCCCCTCTCAATATTCCAACAATTGGTATCAAAGAGGGTCCTTCAAGAAACAGTTTAACCACTGGAAGGAGACCATGGAATATGCTAAGATTGGAGCACCAAGGTTTGATGGAAAAAAATATTCTTTTTGGAATAAAAGGATGCAAACCTTTTTACAGGCATAGGGATTTGATATTTGGAAGTCAGTAGTAGAAATATATGTAGTGCCAACCACTCCCCCAATTGACAAACATGGAAAGAAACTCAGTGAAATAATTCAGAGGCTAAAGGCACCATTCTGAGTAGTTTGGATAATTCAGTATTTTTCAAAATTATGCATTGCAATATTGCAAAGTATCTTTGGCATAAAATTGAAAATATTTACGAAGGAGATAACACAGTTAAGGGAGTTAAGCTTCAAACCCTTAGAGATAATTTTGAGCAATTGAAGATGAAGGAAGATGAAGACATTGTAGCCTACTTTTTGTGAGTTGACAAAACAGAGAAAACTATTAGAGGTCTGGGAGAAGAAGTTGATGAATCAATGATCGTTCAAAAGGTTCTAATATCTCTACCTATGAGATTTGATTCTAAGATATCATCCCTATAAGAAAGAAAAAATCTTGACAGTTTGAGCATGGATGAGCTACATGGAATATTCACAACTTATGAAATGAGGATAGAAAATGATAACCTAGTCACGAAGGAAGAAATGTTCAAGGAATCCAAGAAGTCAAGGAAGCAGAACAAGAAAAAGTTAAAACCAGATTCTAGTTTCAGCAATGATTCAGAGGAAGATGAAGAAGTTGAAAACTTTGTAAGGAAGTTAAAAAGAGGAACCGACAAGTACAAAGGTGTGCTTCCATCAAAATGTTTCAATTGTGATGGTATTGGTAATTTTTATTCTAAATGTCCTTATGATAATAATAAAGGTAGTGATGAAGAAGAATATCCTAAGAAGAAAAATAAAAGTCAAAAGGGAGACAAGAGAAGGAACAAAAATAATTTCTTCAAGAAAAACTTCAACTCAAAGGAAGACAACTCCTCATCATATGATGATGATTAAAACAACAGTGTTTCAGAAAGAGTAATCTTCATGGAAGTAGATGATGATGAATAGGATTCTAAAGAAGAAGGTGAAGTTGATCTCAAAGCATAATTAATCAATTCCTTAGAATAAATAGGGAAAGAAAGAAAGAAAATCAAGTCTCTCAAGACATAATTAAAGAAGAAAGAAGGATCTCAAAAATTGAACTTAGAATAAATCCAGTACATAATCATGAAGATAAAAATCTAGGTACAAGAAGACAAAAGGATTGAAGAAACACTCATAAATTAGTTAGAATATAAGGAGAAGATGATTGAAAGTTGGAAGAATAAATAGTCACCTTAAGAAAATATATTCAAAAGAAAGACATGCAGTAGAACAACAAGATATTGGATACAACTAGATGCAGACTAAAAAAGGTTCGAGCTTCAAGATGACATAATAGGAAGAAAAACATAGAAGATATGAAAAAATAGTCATAGGCACTCAAAAATAAAATCACAGAGGAATTGGACCACCTGGAAGATTCAAAACAAAGAACCAGCAATCGACAACATCTCAAGAAGAAGAAGGATTGATATGAATCTTGGGGGTTGAGATATGGATGGCTTGAATGCCAAGAGAGGAGGATCTTACTCGTGCCAATATTGCATGAAAAGAAGCATGGAAAAAACAAAATGTAAATGAAGTACTTGGGAGGTGAGGCTCAAAGAGGAGCCTCACCTCTAAAACTAATTACTAGTAAATTACTTAGAGCTAATTAATCTCACAATGAACAATAGAAAATATGAGAGAACCCAAAAATGAGTAACTTGATATTATGAAAAGGCTTGCTAGGCCTTTATATAGAATTAAAAAATGATCCATTGGACAAAGTAAAAAGGAGCTCATTAAATGAGTCTCTATTATTAGTATAATATATATATAACTACACAACTAACTAAGTGGTGGAAAATAAAACCCAATACAATAATGTAAAGAGATCATTAAATGAGTCTCTATTATTATAATAATAGATCTAACTACCCAACTAACTAAGTAGTGGAAAATAAAACCCAATACAATAATGGAGAGGTGGGACTCTCTTTGACCCATATGGGAAACCTGTTAGCCCAATTAATTAATGAGGAGGTGCGCATCTCTTTAATCCACATGGGCAATCTATTAGTTTTATAGCTTTATGCCTTTTTCATCTGAATTTAGACCATATACCCCATAAAATTCAGATCACCCCCCCCCCCCCCCCCCTTAGAAAATGATGGTCCCCATCATTTCACAAATGCTACAAAGAGATCCATGAGTACAATGTTCTAATTCCCAATGAAGGCAATGGTTTTGTATAGTTGACACATAACCTCTTACATTAATAAAAATGGAAAAATCATGAATTTGGAGGCTTTGATTAACCTTATTTATAACTTTTGCTATAGGTGATGAAATCTGATTCCATTGAAGACCCATTTTAGATACTGAAGAGATATTTATATCGGTATATTGAACTTGTTCTGAGGTGGACCATGGACTGAGAAAAACCATGCCGAAGATGAAGGGCTCGCGGCCACGCTGGTTAGAGACATGTGCTGCTTCAAACAAAGATATCTCATAAACCAGACAACGAAATAAAATTCCAAGAAATACCCATTTGAGATATTGAAGAGATATATCCATCCATATGTGGAAATCCTTTTGTATCTTCCTAAGAAGGGAGAAAAATATTGTTGAATATGGTGGTACAAGCAGCCTCCTTGGGTCAAATACATGTTGAAATTTAATCAATGATATCTCTCAAAACAGAAAGACAAATGAGATTCCGTGAAATACCCATTTGATATCTTGAAGACATATTTCCATACATATGTGGAAATCCTTTTGTAGTGTCCTGAGCAGGTAGAAAAATACCATTGAATATGGTGGTATGTGTGGCCTCCTTGGGTCAAATACATGTTGATATTTAATTGATGATATCTATCAAACCAGAAAGCCAAATGAGATTCTAAGAAATGCCAATTTGAGATATTGAAGAGATGGTTCCAATGAACTATGGTAGAGACTATGAAATGATCTGTAGAGGTTGCAACACCTCTTTGAATTTGGATGAGTGTAGAGGGACACAAAGGATGCCAAGGGTTTGGAGAGCAGCATGGGCTATTGTAGAGGTTGTGGAACCTCTGTGGGAAGCATGGACACCCTGCAAATTTGCTTAAAATTATACATACCAATGGATGTAGTGGATCCATGTACAGATGTAGTGAACACATGTATGGATGTAGTGAATCCATGTACGGTTATCCTTGTAATGGTGAACGGATATTTGAGGGTAAAAAAAAACCCATGTAGTGCCTGTGGACCAACTGTGATGCTTACAGTGAATGGCCTGACAAATGGATTCTGATAGTACTAAAAGTAGGTTGGTGATTTTTGCAAATGTTTGAACCCGCAAAATGCTTCAAACTCTTGTTCCAATGGAGAGCGTAGTTTCTCTGATACCAATGATCCAGATCTTGGGTGCTGAGATCTGGATGGATTGAATGTCTAGAGAGGAGGAACTTAGATGTGTCAATCTTGCATGAAATGAAGCATGGAAAAAAAAAACATGTAAATGAAGTACTTGGGAGGTGAGGCTCAAAGAGGAGCCTCACCTCTAAAACTAATTACTAGTAAATCACTTAGAGCTAATTAATCTCACAATGAACAATAGAAAATATGATAGAAGCCAAAAATGAGTAACTTGATATTATGAAAAGGATTTCTAGGCCTCTATATAGCATTACAAAATGGTCCCTTGGAAAAAGTCGAAAAGAGATCATTAAACTAGTCTCTGTTATTAGTATAATAGATCTAACTACCCTGCTAACTAAGTAGTGGAGAATAAAACCCAATACAATAAGGTAAATAGCTCATTAAATGAGTCTCTATTATTATAATAATAGATCTAACTACCCAACTAATGAAGTAGTGGAAAATCAAACCCAATACAATAATGGAGAGGTGTGACTCTCTTTGACCCATATGGGAAAACTATTATCCCAATTAATTAATGAGGAGGTGGGAATTTCTTTGATCCACATGGGCAATCTATTAGTTTTATAGCTTTATGAATTTTGCATATGAATTTAGACCATATACCTCCTAAAATTTGGATCATTCCTCCCCGCTTAGAAAATGATTTTACCCATGCTACAAAGAGACCCATGAGTACAATGTTATAATTCCCAATTAAAAGAAGGGTTTTTTGTGGTTGAACGGTAACCGTTTACATTAATACAAATGGAAAAATTATGACTTTGGAGGCTTTGAATCTCCTTCTACAAATTTATTCATAACTTCTGCTACAAGTGATGAAATCCAATTCCGTTGAAGACCCATTTGAGCTAATGAAGATATATTTATATTGATATATGGAACTTGTTCTGAGATGGCCCGTGGATTGAGAAAAACTAGACTGAATGTGAATGACACATGGCCACGTTGGTTAGAGACATGTGTGTTGGGTATGTGTTATATTCTTTGCATGTGTGTGTGTGGGTGCGTCAGATATGACAACTGCATCTAACGATCCCTCATAGTAGTTCTCTGGTTGTTCCATGTGCATCAAGTGATTTCCTAGGGGGGTCCCAGTTGGGGGTAGATATGCCCCCCCTAGTTATGTGCAACATTTGGGGCAGTGCCCCGAAATATATTTTTTTGGGCGGTTTTTGCTATTTTTAGCGGTTTACTAAAAATAATTCTGATTTTAGGGATTAGGGTTTTGGTATCTACGGAATATCTAAAAACATTTTATATATTGTATAGTGAATGGTGAAATTCGATATAATGAATATAAGAAAGGTTTTCCTGGTTGAGGGTTTCTGGTATAAATCTCTGTGTACTATGTGAATGAGCCATTGATTAAATTCTGTTTTGCTTAAGAATCTATATGCATTGCTTTACTTCAGAGGTTTAAAACTTACATGTGGTATCAAAGCTCATTTTTGTCTTCAGAGGGACACCCTTGTTTTTGAGGGTTTGGCTCAGTTTTGATAGATCAAGTTTATCTTGGGTCTGTGATAAACCTGG
This sequence comes from Picea glauca, assembly GCA_000966675.3. NCBI lineage: Eukaryota > Viridiplantae > Streptophyta > Pinopsida > Pinales > Pinaceae > Picea > Picea glauca. The sequence continues at coordinate 710,358 of JZKD02S1602417.1, forward strand.
GTTTAGTGGGAGCTTTTGTAGTGGAGATTTGAGTATAGAAAGAGGAATGGCGAGCTCATCTAGAATCGAGATAGAGAAGTTCAACAGTAAAAACTTTGAGCTATGGAATCTCAAGATGGAAGACCTTCTTGTAGACAAAGAACAATGGATCGTTGTGGGTCCTGGTACACAGCCTACTGGTACACCATCTACTAGCACATAGGATACTGGTACACAACCTACTAGTACACAAACTACTAGTACACCATATACTGGTATGTCGAAGGAAGATTGGGAGAAGTTGGACATAAGAGCAAGGAGTACTATTCGACTCTGCCTAGCAGATTTGGTTTTGTTGAATGTCTCAGGAGAATCTACAGCCAAGGAGCTATGGGATAAGTTGGGGAATTTGTATCAATCAAAGTCCCTGGTAAACATGTTGTTTCTTCGAAAGAAGTCGTATCATCTTAGGATGGAAGATGGAGATTCTGTGACATAACATCTAAATGCCTTTAATACTCTGGTAGGTCAACTTGGCTCTATTAATATTATGATTGTAGAAGAAGATAAGTGTATTACTTTGTTATGTTCTTTGCCAGACTCTTGGGATAATCTAGTTGTAGAAATTGGTAGTACCACTCAACTTACATTGAAGTATGAGGATGTAGTTTCATCCTTGTTATCTGAAGAGATGAGTCGGAAAAGCATGGATAGTCATAGCACAGATGCTTTATTTGTAAGAGGTCATACCCAACACAAGAACCTTGGTAAGTCTTCGAGGTGGAGATCTAAATCTACAAGTAGATCTAAGTCTCTAGGAAAATATTTGAGGAAATGATGGAAGTGTGGTAAAACAAGGCATTATAAGAAAGATTGCAAGTCTAAGGAAGGTTGAAAAACCAAAGGGATCTTATAGTACCTCTTCCACAGAGGCGAAAACCTCCACTGAAGAAGGAGTGATGTTTACCTGGAATCTACAAGTACACATGCAGACCGTGATGTATGGTTGATCAACTCAGGTGCGTCATATCATATGACTCCTCACAGGGAGTGGTTCTCTGAATATGAAAAATATGATGGTGGTGATGTATTCCTAGGAGATGACTCGACAAAAAAAATCTTGGGATGCGGAAGGGTTAAGTTGTTGCTAAAATATGGAAGGATTAGAACTCTCCCTGGGGTTCTGCACATTCCAAAACTATCCAGGAGCCTAATATCTGTAAGCAATATGGATGATGCAGGAGTGGATACTGTATTTGGAAAGAACACTTGCAAGATGGTACGAGGGGAAATGGTGTTGATGAGGGGAGTTCGATGTGGAACTCTGTACAAGTTGTTGGGAAGAACTTATACTAAGGGGTGTAATAGTTTTTCTATCCTTGAGTAGACAAATAAAGAAGACAAGACCAATATCATCCCTAAAAAGAAGACCATGTTGTGGCATCAAAGACTGGGGCATATTGGAGAAAAGGGCCTTCAAACACTACATGGTAAAGACATGGTTGAAGGTATGTCTAATTGCACTCTGGATTTTGATTTTTGTGAACATTTCATATATGGTAAACATAATCAAGTAAGATTCCCATCTGGTGCTACAAGAGCAAAGGGGATCTTAGAGTTGATACACAATGATGTGTTTGGACATGTTCATGTTCCATCCCTTGGTAAATCTATGTATTATGTTTCATTCATAGATTATTTTTAAAGGAACACATGGATTTATTTTATTAGAAAGAAAT
>JZKD02S1602417.1:713962-731517 GCA_000966675.3 Picea glauca
TTTTGGTATCTACGGAATACCTAAAAACATTGTATATATTGTATAGTGAATGGTGAAATTCGATATAATGAATATAAGAAAGGTTTTCTCGGTTGAGGGTTTCCGGTATAAATCTGTGTGTACTATGTGAATGAGCCATTGATTAAATTTTGTTTTTCTTAAGAATCTATATGCATTGATTTACTTCACAGGTTTAAAACTTACAATGTGCTGCTTCAAATAAAGATATCTCATAAAATAGACAACGAGATGAAATTTCGTGAAATACCCATTTGAGATATTGAAGAGATATTTCCATATATATATGGAAATACTTTTGTAGTTTCTTGAGAAGGGATTAAAATACCATTGAATATGGTGGTACGCGTAGCCTCTTTGGGTCAAATACATGTTGATATTCAATCGATGATATCTCTCAAACCAGAAAGCCAAATGAGATTCTGTGAAATACCCATTTGATATTGTGAAGAGATATTTCCAGAATTATGTGGAAATCCTTTTGTAGTTTCCTGAGCAGGGAGAAAAATATCATTGAATATGGTGGTACGCATAGCCTCCTTGGTTCAAATACATGCTAAGATTCAATCAATTCTATCTCTCAAACCATAAATCCAAATGAGATTCCGCGAAATACCAATTTGATATATTGAAGATATATTTCCAATGAGCTATGGTAGAGCCTCTGAAATGATGTGTAGAGGTCAAAACACCTATTTGAATTTGTTTGAGTGTAGAGGGACACAAAGGATGCCAAGGGTTTGTAGATAAATATGGGTTGTTGTAGAGATTGTGGAATCTCCGTGGGCAACATGGACACCCTACAAATTTGTTGAAAATTTTGTATACCAATGCATGTAGTGGATCCATGTATATTTGTAGTGAATCCATGTATGGATGTAGTGAATCCATGTATGGCTCTCCTTGTAATGGTGAACGAAGATTTGAGGGTAAAAAAAAACCCTGTAGTACTTGTGGACCAACTATGATGCTTACAGTGTATGGCCTGGTAAATGGATTCTGATAGTACCAAAAGGAGGTTGGTGATTGATGAAAATAGTTGAACCCGCAGCATGCTTCAAACTCTTGTTTCGATGGAGAGCGTAACTGCTTTGATACCACTAAACTAGATCTCGGGGGCTGTGATCTGGATGGCTTGAATGTCAAGAGAGGAGGAAGAGGAGCATGCCAATATTGCATGAAAACAAGAATGCATAAAACAAAACATATAAATGAAGTATTTGAGAGGTAAGGCTCAAAGAGGAGCCTTGCCTATAAAACTAATTACTAGTAAATCACTCAGAGCTAATTAATCTCAAATGAACAATAGAAAATATGAGAGAACCCAAAAATGAGTAACTTGATATTATGAAAAGGCTTGCTAGGCCTTTATATAGCATTACAAAATTCTCCATTGGAAAAACTAAAAAAGATCTCATTAAACGAGTCTCTATTATTAGTATAATAGATCTAACTACCTAGCTAACTAAGTAGTGGAAAATAAAACCCAATACAATAATGTAAAGAGCTCATTAAATGAGTCTCTATTATTATAATAATAGATCTAACTACCCAACTAACTAAGTAGTGGAAAATAAAACCCAATACAATAATGGAGAGGTGGGACTCTCTTTGACCCATATGGGCAACATGTTGTACCAATTAATTAATGAGGAGGTGGACATCTCATTGATCCACATGGAAAATCTATTAGTTTTATAGATTTATGAATTTTGAATCTGAATTTAGACCATATACCCCCTAAAATTCAGATCAAGGATTCATAAGAGAAACACCATTCAAAAGATCCCATACATCCATGTATCAAACTATTTTTCTTGGTTTATGCTATTCTTGCAACAATTTTTGTCACAAAGATGTAAACTCTAGATCATATGCCAATAACATAAGCAACTATGAAGGATAATAAAATAATAGTTATCCAATAAGGCCTTATGAAACACCCAACATAAATTACAACAATTTTGAATCATTGAGTAATGACATGGAATGTTAGAAATGCAACAGCGTTGGAAACATGGCCAAACATTGTAGACTGATTGTTCCTCCAAGGGAACCAATGCATAATATAAATAGTAAAAAGCAAGAAAGAAGCATGATCAATTCAACACTGAAGAATGCTCACTTTCTCTACAAGCCCAACATCGGAAAAGCGATTGGTATGTTGATAGTGGTTTCTCTAAACATATGACAGGTGACAAGAACAAGTTTCTAAATATGAATAAAGAAAGATATGGATCAATTCCATTTGAAAATGATGAGTCAACAAAAATTATAGGAAGAGGCACAATCAAGCTTGGAAGAAAAGATGACAAGGCATAAAATGTTCTACTTGTTAAATATATGAAGCACAATCTACTAAGAATGAGCCAAATGTGTGATCAAGGACACATACTTATGTTCAACTCAAAAAAATATGAGATAATAAAAGTAGGATCAGGTAAGTTGGTGGCTACAACAATAAGAACTCCAAACAACATATATATCTTGAATGAAATTGGAAAAGAAAAATGTTGTTTAGGAAAGGAAAATAAAATTTGGCTCTAGCACATAAGAATGGGTCACATGAACTTTGAAAATCTTGTTAAAATCAGCAAAAAGGAAGCAGTAAGGGAAATGCCTGAGATTTCAAAGCCAAACGACACTTTATGTAAGCATTGTCTATAGAGAAAACAAATGAGGACCAATTTCAAGTCAAAGTAGTACTCTACGACAAAACCATTGGAGAATGTAAATACTCACCTATGTGGATGAACGAGAACAAAGGGATTAAATGGAAAACAATACTTTATGGCATTGGTTGATGACTACAAAAGAATGAATGCAGTTATCTTTCTCAAGAAGAAATCAAAGGCATTAGAAAACTTCAAGATATAAAAAAAAATGGTTGAAACTGAGTCAGACTTGAAAATCAAATGTTTAATATTAGATAATGGTGGAGAGTTTACATCAAAGGAATTTGCAGATTTATGTGGTGAACATGGAATAAAAAGAAAATTCTCAATAGCCAAGACATTGCAACAAAATGGAGTCGTTGAAAGAAAGAACAAAACAATAGAAAAAATGGCCAGGCCTATGTTGAAACATTCCAAGTTAGGTGACATATTTTGGGTACAGGCAATACATACAATAGTTCATATTATGAATAGAGGAATGCTCAGAAGCAATAGTGATAGGACTCTCTATGAGTTATGGAAAGGAAGACCAGAAAATGTGAAGCATTTCAGAATATTTAGAAGAAAATGCTACATCAAGAGAGAATATGGTAGGATCAGAAAATTTGACTCCCGAGTTGACAAAGGCATATTTGTCGGGTACTCAAGAAAAATAAAGGCATATAAGTGTTTCAATATAAGACTCAACATAATCATGGAAAGCATAAATGTAACAATTGAATAGAAATTTGTACAAAAGATCAAAGAAGGAAGAAAGGATCGAGAAGAACAAAATGATCAAGAAGTGTTTTCCCTTGACCAAGTTTTGAGGAAACATTGGTCGGGTTTGACCACTTTTGGGACTTTGACAGGATGGTCAAAGATGGAGTGCCCAGGCGGAGCTGAGATCACGAGATCTTGCTTGTTTTGCAGGCTTGTGGACCCAACAAAGGCTTTTAGGGTTTATGTAACGTGTTATGGGATGTCGTCCCATGGGTTTACCCATGATTAGATCTCTTTGTAAATGTATAAATAAGTAGCTAAGCGATGTAAGAGGTGGTGACAGTGTGTTTGGCTATGTCCACATCAATGTAAATTGGATAGTTGGATATGTGCACCATATGTTGTAAGTGTTAATGTTGGATTAGTGAAAGATATTGTAATTTTCTTTGTGCAGACAGATGTGTAAAGTAAGGCTCTGTGCTACTGAGGATTTGGCCTTGTTCCTTGACCTGATTTTGGAAGGAGAATCTGGTGTGAAACGCGCAGATCTGTTGTCCTCTACAGATTTTTCTCCATGGATTTGTTTACAAGAGCATATGAATGTAATAATATTGAAGACTAATAAAGAACAAGAATAAGTTGGTGGACGTAGCCCCACACTGGGGTGAACCACATATATCCTGTGTCTTGATGTGATTTGTGTGATGTTGTTTATGTGTTTATGTCCTTAGTGCTCTTGTTATAATGTATGATGAATGGATTTGATGTTGTTGCTTAATTCTTAAGGATGATTGAATGCTAGATCTGAGATAATTCTATGTGCTAAGTGAATAGAAGTACTTGATCTTTATGGTTACTGCGCTGATATGTAATAAGGGTTTAATATGCAATGTGAATGGGAATCAATAAACTAATGCATATTGTTTTTTAAGTGCTATGTTAAGTATTGTAATCACAGATCTGTGTCCTAGCCTGGTTGTAAGCACCTAAGTCCTACAAACCCCCCTTCCTCTACCTCGGGTGAGACTTCATCTACTTCGCAGATGTTGCCGAAAGGGCTGGTAGTTAGGGTTTTGTTGGTGCACTATTGAAGCGTTGAACCTTGGGTCTTCCCATGTGCGAACAAATGGTTCCATTGTCGGGACTTGAAACTGTGATTGCTGGGAAATGAAGAAAACATAAATCTCTGTGTGTAGATATATTGTTGTAGTGTGCAGTATTCTACTTGAATTTTAAAGCTCGTGATAAGAAAGAAACCGGATTTGAAGAAAAGAGATAAGATCTTAAATATTTTTTCTCTGGTAAAGGTAAGATAAGTGAAATTTTTTCTTTGAAAGTATGAATCTAGGTATGTTTGATAGATTTTGTCCTATCCTAAATGTTAGGGCACAGTTATAAGAAAGAGTTGATCTGAATAAATTTGATAGAAATAGAGAAAAATATGTTATTCCTATGCATAGAAAGAATTTTTGGAATAATAAGTGGATGCAGGAACCTAGAAAGATTTTTTGCAGATTGCAGATCCATCACTGTGATCCTAGTGTGCAGTACAAGAAAGGATGGGGCTCATTTAAAAGAAAGAGAGTAATAACACTGTGTTATAATTGCATAATATTAGGACATATTTCTAAGGAATGCCATGGTACAGGTCCTATTTGTCTTTGTTGTAAATTTATTGGTCACGAGGTTGAGGATTTCCCAAGGATGATTGCTAAAATTGAAAATATGAATATGAGACAAGAAAACTATAAAGAAGGTCAAGAGACTAAGGATGTGTTAGAAAATAAGAAAGAGAAAGAATCAGAGAAATCTCACACTATGTTAGTACAGTTAAAAGAAGCAATGGATGACCACAAGGATGTCAACTTGTTAGATATCTTGAAAGAAAAACAATGCATAGTCACAAGAATAGAAGACTTCGACATAGACTGTGTATTGGATGAAGAAACGCATGTGAACATTATGCCATAAATCACTTGGGAAATTTTGGGAAAGCCTACTATTGTACCTTCATTGGGAAGGATAGGCTTGTTTAAAGGAACGATGATAAACCTATGTGGGAGAGTTACTAATATACCTATGATTTCTTATGAAACATCGACTGAAGAAGAGTTTGAAGTCATTAAGTTTATTGAGAACAATGCCCCTTTTCCACTTTTGTTAGGTAAAAATTGGATTGAGAAGGATCAGATCAAAAGGAAAGTAGAGGAGGAAGCCACAAAACAAAAAAAGAAAGAACTAAGGGACCCCATAACTAGAAAAATCAATCGACTAATAGAAGAACAAGAGGATACGTCGAAGCAACAGAGGGCCAGAGAATTAGTTGTTGAAGTTGAAAGAAAACAAGAAGACTTGAAGAACCTGTCCATGCAAGAAAGAAGTATAGCTACCCTAGAAATAGTAAGAGAAGGGACATTAACCTTAGAATCTGTAAGAGAACATCAGTAGTGCGAAGCTACTATGCTAAGAGAAGATAAGAATAATAATGGAAAGAGGAATCCAAAGACTCGGATCACAAGAAAAAAGGCAAGGAAACTTAGTAAGAAGAAATACAAGATAGAAAAACTATAGGAGGCTCTAGAAAATACTTTGCAGGAGGAAGATCTATAGAAGTTGAACCTCGTCAGAATAACAGAACCACGCAGAATGGGACTTCGCCACGACGAATCTATATGACCATTGGAGGCACCCCGACTGTTAGAATAATGCTCCATAATGACTAGAAACACAGTTATTGACGGAAATACCATCCTTGGACCATTGGGACCGCACCATAATGGATTGATTCATATTGATTAAGGCCTTCCTTCCCATTGAAGGAATCCATTATGACACTTGTTTATTCAACTCGTCGAACGTTGCACCGAGACCACTTTTTTCCACCTATGATTATCTGAGCTAACAAAGAATCGATTGCATATCATGCTATGATTTCTAGAGCTCGCCATCCATTTGATTACCTCTCTTGTCTATTTGCCTACCCGATCTATTTGATTACAAGTGTGAATGTCAGGTGAATATAGAATGTTAGAGAAGTATGTGGAGGAGATTCTCGTGGATCTCATGGCTGAGAGAGTTATGTCTGTAGGAATACATCCGTCATCAACTAGAGGATTGCAAGCATCCCCCTCGACTGGACATCATTCCAATCGTACTACTGAGAAGCGAAGCAAGCACCGCGATGATCTGGATAACACAAAGCAGATCCCATCGGTCTTTCTAGATTATATATCGCCTTTGGCTAGTGTGGTTAACCGCGATAGTATCCCATGTGAATTTGAGTACACATTGATCATGGCATACATCTCAAAGGGAATACGCATAGTTGGACCCCAGTTAGGACACATCCTAGCTTTTAAAAACAACTACTTTAACTTCATAGACTGGAAGAACTACGCGATGCTTGCACCACATAGGTATTTGATGAAGACAATTGGGAAGAAGCCACACATAGTCTCCCAGTCGTGGATTAAGGATCTCGCGCAATCAAAAATCCTGAATGTAATGAAGATCCCTCACTTTGGCTGACATCATAAGGTTAACGCCTGTGTTAAGCTCCTCCTATCGTGCTATAATGGAGGATATCTATGGCTTGACAGGCGCATCATTGTGGATTTGGCACTGATCCACCTCATCATAGGACTAAGAATGCAGGGACCAGACCCTTAGTAGTTCTACCCAGGGAAGACTTCAGATCACTCCCTGAGATAACACATAAAGGAGGATTATGGAAATGTAGAGAAGGGAAAGTGAGGCTACAAGGTAGCCTCCATGCAAGATGGCACAATGCACCTAGCTTGTCAGCTTATACGTGGAAAGCACGCAAGAAATAACTGTCCCACGTAGGTCAATGGATTCGTAGTAGACCTCGCAGGAAAGTGTGTGGAGGGGATGCAAATGAATTGGGTGAGTTACCTCATCAACGAGCTAGAGAAGGACTGTTGTGAAGTGAAGGATCAGGGCTATGAGTTCCATTTCAGTTGGTTACTGGTACTGATCACATTTGTGTCTTGGAAAATGCCGAAAGGAGCAACATTTCCATAAGTTGAGCCATCGGAGCCATTGGCCGCAAGGTTCTCCACCTTGTGGTATACAAATGATATGTCGAAGCAGTGGTAGTCGAACATTGTATTCCATGCTTACTACCAGCAACTGAAGTGTGCTATTGAAGAATTTCCACACATGACACTGAATACATTGCACCAGTACAGACCGCTAGCAAATTTCTGTGTAGATCGATACTTTATCTACATCACTTCCCATAGGGATGAGAGTAAGGAGGAATTGTAGTCTTGTACTATAAGTTGACTGATGAAAATATGGAGGAGATCACCGAAGAATGGCCAATAGCGTTCCTTGTACCATTTGAGGATGCAGAACTCTCTGACCCCGACATCATTGGAAGTCCCTTGGTTACCTGGGTCGAACATGATAGACAAACTAGCGTGAAGAAAAAGAAGAAAAAGGAGGAAGTGTAGAACATAGAAACTGATGATGAGGACAATGCCTCAGAGGAAAGTAGGCCTAACTCACCCACAAGAGGAGGAGGAGACGAAGTGAACCAAGAAGAAGGAGGGGAAGAAGGAGAAAATCAAGACAAAGGTGAAGTTACACCGCCAAAGGATCCCCCTACCGAGGTTGAAACATCAAAGAAGCGGAAGGTTTCTTCGCAGAAACCCTCCTAGGGAAAAAAGACGTGCGCCAATAACCCAAGATGAAGTTCATGGCACATTCTCATAGAGGATGATGTTGATATAATCATCGTAGGTGTGGAGGATTCTTCAGAGGATATCTTGCAGCGCTGTAGATCAAAGAAAAAGATTTTGTATGAAAGACTAGAGAAGGAGTTGAAGGATACACAACAAGCCATCCATTCGATCCATGCAGTACCTATTGCGCCTTCTTCATAAAAAAATGTAGAATTGGGGGATGATCCCACCCAATTATGAATATTAGTAGATGCAACAGAGGCTCGACTTCAGTGAGCCCAAGAAGAAAAGGAGTAGGTTACAGAAGCCTTGAATCAAGAAAAGGAGGAGGTCTTAGAGAAACTTTGAGTTTTACAGAAGCAGAAAGATGAAATTTGGGCAATGTTCGAGAAGGACAATGCAAAGGTACAAAAAGAAAAATACCAACTGCTCGTAGAGAAGACTTCGATCAAAGAGGCAATGACTAAATCACTTCACTTTGTGCCGGTCTTAGCACAGGAGGAACAAGATTCTTCCAAGATTCAAGTGGGGAATCTCATTGAGGCCATTCAACAGATTCAAGAGAGAGTAACAAAGTTAGAAATCCAAGTAGTGTCGAGAATTCCACAAGAAGTGTGTGATCAAAGGGAGGAAGTCACTAGGAGCATAATTGGAAGGATCAGGGCACTTGCATCAAAATGTAAGAAATTAATTAATCGTAGTGTGCAGACCTACGAACGCCTCGCAAAATATCCATAGTTGAGGAAACTGGAAGAACAACTCCAAACGGCATAGCAGCAGGCATCCACCATGAAAGTGAAGATGAATTCACTCACTATAGTTGGGAAAATGAAGAGATCATAGGAGCAGTGCGCAGTCGAGCAACAAATTACTGCCATCAAGAGAAAAGTCATGGAGGTTACACAAAGATTACAACCGATGTAGGATGTAGCCTGCAAGATTTTTGAAGAAATTAAAGGACAAGGCTTGCAGCTAGACCAAGTGGTTGCGACAGTGGAACAATGCCTGGAAGGGTCTATTACAGAGCAATTGATTCAGGACTTCACTGAGCAGGATTCTTTGGCGAAGCAACAAGTCGAAGAAGCTTGAGATAAGGTCGAGGCCTTTGAAGGAGCGTTTCCCAGATCTAAGTGACTCGGGACGAGTCACATGCGAGTGTTGGGGGCATGTTGGACCTTGACCAAGTTTTGAGGAAACATTGGTCAGGTTTGACCACTTTTGGGACTTCGACAGGCTAGTCGAAGATGGAGTGCCCAAGCGGAGTTGTGATCACGGGATCTCACTTGTTTTGCAGGCTTGTGGACCCAGAAAATATTTTTAGGGTTTATGTAACCGGTTATGGAATGTCATCCCATGGGTTTACCCATTATTAGGCATCTTTGTAAATGTATAATTAAGTATCTAAGCGATGTAAGAGGTGGTGACAGTGTGTTTGGCTATGTGCATAGTGATGTAAACTAGATAGTTGGCTATGTGCACCATATGTTGCAAGTGTTAATGATGAATTAGTGCAAGAGATTGTAAGTTGCTTTGTGAAGATAGAATGTGTAAAGTAAGGCTCTGTGCTACTGAGGAGTTGGCTCTGTGACTTGACCTGATTTTGTGAAGGAGGATCTGGCATGCAACACGTAGATCGTCTGTCCTCTGCGGAGTTGTCTCTATGGATTTTTGCACAGGAGTAGATGAATGTAAGAATATTGAAGACTAATAAAGAAGAAGAATAAGTTGGTGGACGTATCCCCACATTGGGTTGAACCACATATATCATGTGTCTTGATGTGCTTTGTGCAATGTTTTTTATGTGTTTATCTGCTTAGTGTTGTTGTTATAATGTATGATAAATGCATCTAATGTTGTTTCTTAGTGCTTAAGGATGATTGAATGCTATATCTGAGCTAATGCTATGTGCTAAGTGAATAGAAGTACTTTATCATTATGGTTGTTGTGCTGATCTGTAATAAGGGTTTAATCTACGATGTGAATGTGAATCAAGAAACTAATTCATATTGTTGTTTAAGTGCTCTTTTAAGTATTGTGATCATAGATCTGTGTCCTAGCTTGGTTGCAGACACCTGAGTCCTACAACCCCCCCTGCCTCTACCTCGAGTGAGACTTCATTTTTTTCATAGGTGTTGTTGAAAGGGCTGGTAGTTAGGGTTTTGTTGGTTCTCTATTGAAGCATTGAACCCTGGGTCTACCCCTGTGCCAACGAGAAGATTTGGAAGAAGAAGATGTAGAAGAAGAAGAGTATGCAAAAGAAGAACAAGAAGATGAAAAACAATATCCTCAGATACCTCCAAAGACACCTATTCGACGAGTGCAGAAAAATCATCCACCATAGTATATTATTGGGAATAAAGATGCAAGAGTTGAAACCTGAATAAGAATATGTTCACCAAAAAAACAACATCTAGCATTGTTATCCACAGTTGAACCAAGCAGTTTTGAAGAAGCCAACAATGATGAATACTGGGTTGATATGGATGAAGAATTAGATCATATATAGAAGAATGACTCATGGGAACTTGTTCCAAGGTCGAAGAACAAGAACTCAATTGGTGCAAAGTGGGTTTTTAGGAACAAACTGAATGAGGATGGACAAGTAATTAGAAACAAAGCAAGGTTAGTATGCAAAGGATATTCTCAAATTGAAGGTATAGATTTTGAAGAGTCCTTTTCCCCATTTGTGAGGATGGAAGAAATAAATTTGATCTTAGCCTATCCAAGGTCTAAAAGAATCAAGGTATACTAGATGGATGTAAAATCAATCTTTGTAAATGGACAATTAGAAGAAGAAGTATACATCGAACAACCTGAAGGATTTATACTATCAGAAAAGGGAGACTATGTTTGTAGAATGAAGAAAGCATTGTATGGAATCAAGCAGGCCCCTAGAGCATGGTATTCAATATCGAACAGATATCTATAGAAACAAGGATTCAAGAAGGGAAACAAATATATAAATCTCTACATAAAAGTGGATCAAGAAAATATATTGATAATTGAAGTTTATGTAGATGATATTATATTTGGGAGCGATGATGATAGGATGAGTCAAAAGTTTTCCAAATACATGCAGAATGCGTTCGAAATATATTTACTTAGTGAGTTGGATTTCCTTTTTGGATTTAAGATATGTCAGTGAGATAAAGGTATTTTCATCTCCCAAACTATTTACATATGAGAAATGCTAAATAAGTTCAGAATGAAATATTGCAAACCTGTGAGTACTCCTATGCACACCAGTTAGAAGTTGAGAAAGGATGATGAATCTAAGGATGCAGATTAGAGACTTGGCAGATTGTTGATTGAAAACTTACTCTATGTGACAATGTCAAGACCATATGTGATGCAAGAAGTTGTATAGGTTGCGATATTTCAAGCAGCATCGAAAGAAACACATGTTATGGCAGTAAAAAGAATATTTAGATATCTCAACTAAACAAAAGATTTTGGATTATGGTATCTAGAAGGGAATGATCTATCCTTGGTCACCTATAAAGATGCAGATTGGGTAGGAAAAATTAACTATAGAAGAAGTACAAGGGGAGCATTCTTCTACTTAAGAAAGTGTCTAGTATCATGGATAAGAAAAAAATAGTCAACAATATCTTTTTCCACAGCAGAAGAAAAATATATTGTAGCGGTAGCATGTTGCACTCAAGTTATTTGGATGAAGCAAACCTTGCAAGATATACAGGTGGAATATGAAGAGCCTATTCTAATACTATGTGATAACACCCGTGCTATCCGTATCTCCAAGAATCTAGTAATGCATTCCAAGACAAAGAACCTTCCAATCAAGTTTAACTTTCTACGGGAACAAGTTATAGAGAAGAACATCAAACTAGAGTACATTGGGACAAAAGAGAAGATTGTATATATCTTCACCAAAACCCTTCCAAGGAATACCTTTGAGTATCTTCGATAGAAACTTGGATTAGTTTCCGCTCCTCAGTTATCCATACATCATCAGACACAGTAATAAAGGGGGAGAGATGCAAAAGATTTAAAGAATACAAGTAAATAATCTTTTGAATGCTTTTCATATACATCAAAGATTTACACAAGGAAGCACCATGAAGAGAAAGAAGATGCATGCAGGCAGGGGAGCATCCCCAAAGCATAATTACCCTTTTCCATTAATGTCAAATGGGTAGAGGGAAAAAAGGCATGGAAACAAAGAGAAATAATATATGCATGGAGACAGGGAGAGGAATAGCCATAGGGGGAGAGATGGATAGGGGGAGCATGAATAGGATCATGAGTGTTACCATGCCATCAATGTTTCCATCAATGCCAAAGGGTGATATTACTAAAATATTGGTTTTCATTGATGCCAACTGTTGGAGCCACCCCTATTTTTCTATCCCTTCACAAGTTTCATTCTTAATGCTTGAAATCTAAAAATGGTTTTCATTTTTCCCTTTGAGATATCGATGATCTATGAATCTTGATCACGCGAGCAACGATGATTATTCTACTCTCGAAACAAGTCCTACCTTTCGTAAAAAAAATTCCTCTTTCATTCTACTTCGGGATCTCGTGGATCAGATACTATAATGCATGCAATTCGCACATCCCGAGTCACAAAACAGAGAAGTCGTTTTAATTTTTGACTCAAGACATTAACGAGGGTAAAGTTTTCCCTAACTCATGTCTAAACGTCGTCGGGGTTTCACACCTCGACGTTCGCCAAACCCAAAAATTTGTTGTCATAGCCCCGATAGCCGAGAACACGAGTTCTTTATTTGAGTAACTCATTGTCAAGGTTAAGGGTAAAAGCTAAACTGTGGTAAAAGATTCTCTCAACATTTCGCCACTCGACGTTGTCCTTTTTGAAATTTTGAACGTCTAAACCTCAACTCGCGAAGTCACAATGCAGTTATAACGTGATTAATTAATTAATTAATCCAATATTATCTTCCCTTTTAATTAAGTCATGTTATCGCGAACTCGCGGTTTCGCAGCTCAGCATGTAAATCTCCCAGAAACTTATCTTTGAAGCTCCGAGTCGCGATATGGAAAATATAATAATTATAAAATTAATCAAGCCCCAAATCGTGATTACCTTTAATTAACCAAAATCGATCTTCGCAATCTCGGGTGTTAGAGACTCAAAATGTTAATGGAAAATCCCCGATATAACGATTACTGAAACACTGTTAACTGCGGTAAAACTGGATTAATTAAGATAAATCAATGAATATCCCGTGCTTTGATGTCTACACGATTTACAAGGTAGCCTTTTTCCTCCATACGCCAACTGAGATTTTAAAACCGCCAAAATTTATGACATTAATGAGGAAATAGGGTAAATTGATGTATAAGATCGGATTTTTACAACATAATTTATTTCCAAATGTGATTTGACAGACTTGTTCTGAAAGGTACCAAGTTTTTTGAGTATATATAAGAGTTGTGTTTCATTATAAAAAATGCATTTTCATAGCACACAAAGCTCACCACCTCTGAGTAAACTGACTTCTGTATGTATACACAGTTCTATCGCAGAAGAGATAAAACGCAAGCTTCAGCCATGGCTCTGCGAAAAGCAGCAAAGGCGAATGTTGAGGTTTCGGGACAAGGCTCATACAATGTCTCTGATACTTCACCCCGAAGTACCAACTTGGTCCCGAACTGGTCATATGTTTCAGATATTCTGCAAGAAGAATTGGTGGATTATTCCGACGACTCCGATGACAACGAAAAAGATGATATGAACACCAAGTAAAAAATAGTCGTCCAATCCGGAATGCACAGAGTAGCAGCCAGACCGCGGTTGCTTCCATATTATGATATGGTCCGATGGGCATTGGACCATGTGGACATACCAACCAAGACTATCATGAACAAGAAGAGAGTCACCATCGGGACTTTCAGGCCGGAGCATCTGCAAACCATGTATAAGATGCCTACGACGTCCGACTACACATATGGCGCTGAGTTCTTGGAGGAGTTCAAGGAGAAGGAATGTGAATAGTATGATAAAACCATGTCCAGTTTGATAAAGGATTGGGTTTCAAATACCGCGAAGTTCAGAGTTGATACCCACGACATATATTCAATCGCTTCATTAGAACCGCAATACAAATATGTGGCCATGATGACATGTCGGTTATATGGGAAAGAGGACATGTCACATTTTTTCCTTGCGTGGGTGCCTCTAATGTTTCGGGTTGCCGAAGGCTGTTCCTTTAACTGGGCAAAGATGCTTTCGAATAGCTTGACCAATCGGGTCATAGAGTATTGGGAGAAAAAGGAGAATGGGAAGGCGTCGTCATTCTTCATGTCYGCATATATTATGGATGCAATTTGTTCTATGACACCATTTCCATTGATGAGCTGGAGTTGGACTCCCGCCGAAGACGAACCCATACATGTATATCATGCAAAATTATGGGAAAATAAAGAGGAAAATTTTGCGTATGAAATTTTTAACTGGGTGATGGTGCCCCTGCATGTCACCATTTTTGGTCACCCGCCACCCCGAATCTCGAACAACATAGTAACGAATCTAAGCAGCATAGCAGACTGGTATGTGGAAGCATAATTTTCATACCTTAGAGTTTTCGGGGCTTCTGTTCCCCCACATGCGCTGCCATTGTTCATTCCCGAAAAGTTGGCTTGTCGCGAGGTTTCCCGGCAAATGGTAATTAGTGGTGTAAGTAAAGAACTTAAAGGGTACTCGAAGAAGGTATGGTCGTCGTTTCCTGTTCGTTTGAATTCTTATTCTTTATTAGATTTTGGGCATGCCAAAGCCGAGGTGGCAGCCCTGGAAGACCTAAATTTGGTCTCCATTGAATACAAGAAGCACGATCCATAGAGGGTCATGAGAAATCATTTGGCTAATTGCGGCCTCAAGAGATTTGAGCATGAGAATTCACCCATGGATGAAATTTTCTGAGGAGCAAGGTCCTATGAGGAGATTCTAGCCCGGATACAATCCTTGGCACTCGAGGAAAGAGTCGATGTTTTGAAGTTCCAGGAACATCGATGTAGTTGTCTTCCCATTGTGTTGCAAGGTGAGGGTCCAGGTATTTCGAAGACGAAACTGAAGGATGTTGAAGGTTCTAAGGATGCAACTCTCGACCAAGGAAAACACCAGGACGAGGGGGAACAAACGAAGAATACTGAAGCAGAGAAAAAGACTCTAGACCCACCAAAGAAACAGAATCTGGAAACAGAGATAAAGACTCCAGAACCGCCGAAGAAGCAAAGTCTGGTCGATACTCCAGGAAAATCGGCAAAGTAGATCGGAGAACCCATCACATTAGTTACCCCCTTGCAGTCGACGTAGGGAAATATCGATGCAGGATGGATATTCAATGAATATTTGAGGCCCATAAGAGTAGAAGAACTCCCTCCGAGTGAGTTTTTCTTCAATAAAAAGAGAAAGGAAGTAGTGAAAAGGGAATTCTATCAAGAAGGAAAGTCGACTTCCAAGAAATATAAAGTCATAACTAATGGAAAGGACAAAATAAATGAGCAATTCGCCACTGAGATAGCAAGGACACTAGGAGCATATGCCTTGACGAATCAATTTTCAGTCGGGCTCTTAAAAAACCAACTTAAAATAAAAAATCGCCTCATTAGGACCCTTGAAGCTAGATTGGCCACAACAACAGAGACTGCTAAAGACCAGGCAAGTGTAGGAATGGAGCAAGCCAGGTTGGCCGATAAGAACGAGATAGATATGCTCAAAACTAAGCTCGAGCAAGCACAACTAGTGGTCCGAGATGGTCAGATGAAAGCGAGCCAGCAGAGGGATTTGATCGAACAACTGTAGGCTAGGGTGGAGATCATCGAGAGCAGAATGATAGACATCGGAATGTTCAAATCCCAGGTGATCGAGATTCGGAGCAGAGTCTCTGCGGCACAGTGAAATTTTCTTGCCAAGGTAGAAGTGATCTGGGACAACTATCTGTTGGTCAATCAGGTTTCCGAGAATTTATCTGCCAGAGAAAGGGATGTCGGAGCGGCTTGGGTCTCCTTCCAAGAGGCTGTGATAGCCACGAACAATAGGGTTTCGACAGGTACTCCCAGGTTCACCATTTCGGAGCAAACCAAAGGAAATATTCTATTAAATGAATGGGAGCATAACATCGCTGAAGGCAAGCAACAAGCCCAAAAGATAACCAATTCCTTAGAGGAGGCCTTAAATTCTATAGATGGTGAGATGTTGGGTATTGAAAGCAGGGGCGATGTCGGGGCGTTGATGCAAATGAATCTGGAAAATATCTCGCTTGATCTAAAGGAAAAGGAAGAAAGATATTCGTCCAATATTTCTCAGATGACTACGGTGGACATAGTCCAAGTAGATAAATGCATGATTAAACCCAACGTACAATTATGTACCATCAACATCATAGATGGGAAAATGGAAGACAGGCTGCAACAGTTAGCCCGAGAATGTTACTTCTTTGAATCCAGTTGCCAAGCTAGATCGGTCGTGGCTAATATCTCGGCTGGTTGAAAGATGTGTCACCTGTACCGAGCCCACGCGATGACAAACGTCTGGCACAAAGTGAAGACAAAGAAGGAGAAATGGAGCGATTTCCCTCCTCCCTGACGTAACCGAAATTTTGTGACTATTGAGATTCCATCTTATTTGTAAAATTGTATAAATATACCACAGAAAGAAATAAACGACGCTGGACCTTTTTGTGTCGTTTGTAACAGAGTTTTTTACAGTTGAGAGTTAATACAAGCAGATCTAAAGATTCTCAATTTCGTCATGACTGTGTTATAAGTTTGCTTCCTTGTATCTCATATTTCATTTCATTTCATATTCTTAATTGATGTACTTCATTATAATTTAGTACGACCACTACTATAGCGAATGAATTTTGGTTTTCTGTAATTGTTTACTATTTTTCCTCGGTACCAGCTATCAACGGGTGTAAGACCAATCTACATTTTCAGAATTCTTCACATATTCTTTGCTACATCGGTTATTTCCTTACAATTTCCCTCTCATGTTTATACGTGATATTCTCCCTCGATAGGAGCCTTACACTATAGACAACTAAATGTTTTTCTCTCATGTCACACCTTTTATTAAAATATAATACAGTTACAGGAAAGAGCCTTTGATTTGCATCCCTATTTATTCCTAAAACCGTAAATTCTCTCTTATACGACCAAATTGAGACAGCACTTAATCTCTTTCTAAAGTTTTTACCACCTTTATTGTTCCTTCATGACTATCCCTGTACCAACACAACCTAATATTGAACCCGGACTATCAAACCAAATGCACATTGCCTTAAACCTTTTCAACACCATTCTCAAAACGGATACTAATTGGGTCGAACTTGAACGTTCATGGGAAACCATTGAATAAGATATAACTATCCAGGAAAAACTGGAAGCTAGACAATGTCAACGTAGAAATCTTCCCTAGTTTCCTTTTTCGAAGGTTGACGTTTCTCTTTTATCCATCTTTTAC
>JZKD02S1602417.1:739703-752418 GCA_000966675.3 Picea glauca
TCAAAATGGCCCCGGAAGTTAAAACCTGCTAAAAATAGTAAATTGCCAAAATGACCAGAAAACTGTTTTGAGCCATTTGGAAAAGGTGGGTGGCCCCCGATATCCACCTAGATCATGGGTGGACACCGATATCCACCTAGATCAATCCTCCCCCCTTAGGAATCAATTGTATCCATTTCATTGAGTTCCCCCATCATATGAGGAAATTTCTACTGAATTTGGCCCCAGGTGAGCCACTTGCTTTGGTGCAGGAGCTGCCCTGCTTTGACAACTCGATAATGTTAGATCCTCTATTGGCGAGTTTCCTTGACCTTTTTTTCCATGATATACTCATTGGATTCCTATTCCATGCATTCAGGGTTTAGATTTGTTGGTTTCAATTGTTCTTCTATCTCTAAGGTGTCAAATAATGGTGGAAAATATGGCCGAAGGAAATCCAGATTGAACATTGGGTGCAAACCAAGGAAGGGAGGGATGTTGAGCTTAAAATATTTTTTCAACCACAACCTTGGTGATGGTTTAAGGTCCATAAAATAGTGGATCAAGCTTCTGATGGGGTCCCGTAAGGAATTATTTCCGCAAGTACAACCAAACTTTGTCTCCCTCCTGAATCTTATGTGGCACTCGGTGTTGATCATGGCGCTGTGTGCGCTTGACATTGGACTTTTGTAAAATATCCTAAACTTGTTGGCATATGTGATGGATCCACTCAATGAAATAGGTGGTTTTTTTAGCTTCAGTTTGAGCATGGGACAATTTTTCCTAGGTGGCTACAAGGGGTAGTGCAACATCCATGGGACCCAATGGTTGAAATCCTAACCCCACCTGAAAGGGGTTATGGTCGGTTGAGCTATGTATGGATTGTTGTAGCTATGATGAACATAGGGAAGAATCGCATCCCATGTGTGGGGGTTCTTCTAATTGTACATGCATAGGATATTCATGATCATCCAGCTGACAACCTCGGTTTGGTCATCCATCTGGGGGTGGAAGGCAATGGATTTGGTGAGTTTGGTATCCAAAAATGACCAGAGGCTCGACCAAAATGTGATGAGGAACTGACTATCCTGATATGAGATAATGGTTTGTGGTATCCCAAAATGTACCCACACTCATTCAAAGAAGATCTTGGCAGTGGCCTCCATTGTGATGCTCTTCTTGTAGGCGACCATAATCGCCATCTTGGAAAAACGATCAACCACCACAAAAACATAGTCATTTCCTCGCTTGGTGGATGGAAGGAACAACATGTAGTCCATTGAGATGGATTCCCAGGGCCTGCCAGGAGTAGGTAGAAGGGTGCACATGCCTTGTTTCTTGGGGGCTAGTTTGGCAATAACACAGGTAGTGCGGGACCCGATATACTTGTTGACATTATGTCGAAGTTTCAGTGAATAGAAATGTTGTTGTAGCACTACCACTGTATTTTCTACATCAAAGTGTCCTACTACATGAATGTACTAGGATTCCCAAATCCTCTTCACTCGTTCTCTTGATGGAACACAGAGATGACCCAGATGGCACAACATCCCGTCTTGAAGATGGAAAATAGTGACAACTGTGTTTGTGCCCAACATCTGGTAGGTGGTGAAAAAGTTAGGATATTTCTGATAGAGGTAGGTCCATATTGATGTATCATGGCCGCAAGAGTCAAGCACCGCGGTGAGTGCCATGACTAGAGGTCGGTTGAGGAAATAAGCAATGTGATTGGTACTTCTTGTGTTATACTTGATATTGATGTGGAACTGCTACAAGTATGTGGAACACTTTTGATGATGTTCATTATGAAATTTTCCTTATGTCTACATGAACTACAATGGATTATGACTAGTGTGGATGATTGTTTCCTTCCCTAGAATGTAATGCCTCCATGATGACCTAGATCATGGATGATCTATATATTGGCTAGATCCACATGAAAACCATGCTCATCAACAATGTAGCCTAGGTATTGGACCCTGTCCATGCTGAAGGATCATTTTCCCAAGTTGGCATATAGATTGTGCTATCACAGAGTGTGCATAACCTATTGCATATGATGCAATTGTTCCACCCAAGTCTTGTTGCAGATGAGGATGTCATACATATACACCACTACAAAATAATTGGTGAAAGGATGCAAGATATCATCCATCATCCTCATGAAATTGTTTTGGGAATTTGTCAAACCAAATGGCATGAACAACCATTCAAAAAGACCTTCTTTTGACTTGAAGGTAGTCATCCATACATATTTCTTCTCTATTGGGACCTAATGGTATCCAGAATTAAAATCAATCTTATTGAAGTATTTGGTCCCCTTAAGTTGATCAAGGAGATGGTCAATTCAGGGAATAGGGTACTGATTCCTAAATGTGATTTTATTTAGGGCCTGGTAATCAATGAAGAGTCACCAGGTCCCATCTTTCTTCTACACATTCATGATTGGGCTTCTGCAAGGTGATGATATGGGTAAGATGTGCCCCTTTTGGAACAGTTCTTGGATTTGATGCTTGATCTACTCATTTTCTAACATAGAGTGGAGACAGACTATCCCATTGGGTAGCAATGCATCGGGGGTCAGATCAATGGAATGCTTGACCTGGCAATGTAGAGGTACCTGAGTAGGTGAGAAGAAGATGTCTTTGTATTCTTCAACTACCTTATCCACTTGCTTCTGATGTGTGGAGAGGTTAGCCACAGAGGTTGTTGGGATAGGGGAAGACCCAGGGTTCAACGATTAATAATGCACCAACAAAACCCTGAAAACCAACCCTTTCGAAAACACCTGCGAAGAAGGAGAAAGTCTCACTCGAGGTAGGAGCAAGGGGATTATAGGACGCAGGTGTCTGTAACCAAGTTGGGACACAGATCTATGATTATAACACTTCCTGGAAAGTTTTGTTAACACTAGGAAGTGACATGCATTAGTTTTCTAACCCTATTAACATCATGGAGAATAACCAAAGATAGATTGGCACAGTAACAACAAATAATAACATATCCTGAGCACTTAGAATTTATCATTATAGATTAGATCTAGCATCCATTTACCCTTAACCCAAGGAAATCACTTAAGAAATAACAAATCTATCTATTACAGAACATAATCAAAGCACTAAGAATATTTGTGACAGAAATAACATAGCACAAAGCAAACCATATGACACCGGATATACATGGTTTACCCCAGGATGGGGTTACATCCACCAACTTCTTATCCTTCTTTATTATGTGCTCAAATATTACATCCATTCACTCCTTTGGAATAAGCCACAAAGTCAAGCTTCGCACCAGACAAGAGATTTGTGCACTGAGCACCATATACTCCTTCCAAAACTAGGTCAAGGCATAGATCCAACCATCTATCGAGCACAAATTCTTAACACACCTACATTCCTTGGAACAAATATGCTCAAAACTACTTGCACTTAGCTTCTCCTCTTATACAATACATTCTTCTTTATTTGTACTTTTACAAACCCTCACAATAAGGCCTCATCATGGGTAAACCCCATGGGCCGACATCCCATAAACCCACTACAAAAACCCTATAAAACCCCTTACTAGGTCCATGTATCCCTAAAAAATGAGTGATATTCACAATCTCAACTTTGCCTAGGCACTCCTTCTTCAAACAATGTGTCGAAGTCCAAAATTGGGTCAAATCTGACCAAGGTTTCCTAAAAAAATGGTCAAGGGCCAACAGGCCCCCAACACTCACTTGTGACTTGTCCCGAGTCACTCAGGTCTGGACAGTGTTTCTTCGAACGCCTCAATCTTAACTCGAGCTGTCTCGACTTGCTATTTCTCCTAAGCCTCCTTCTCAGCAAGCTCTTGGAGTGTCTACTCTGTAATAGGTCCTTCCAGGCATTTTTTTACTGCTGCAACCACTTGATCTAGTTGTGAGCCCTGTCCATCAATTTATTCTAATACCTTGCAAGCTTCATCTTGCATAGGTTGTAGCTTCTGTGTGAATTTCATTACCTTTCCCTGGAGGGAAATGATATATTTCTATACTACGCGATGCTCCTGGGATATCTTCATTCTTTCAACTGCGGTGAGCAGCTTCATCCGCACCTTCACTGAAAATGTCTGATGTTGTGCCTCCTGTAACTACGCTTCTAGTTTCCTCAATTATGGATCCTCARCGAGACGTTCATATGTCTTTGCGATTATATTAATCTGTTGTTTTCACTCTGAGGCGAGGGCTCTTATCCTTACTATTGTTTTCTTAGCGGTCTCCTCCCTCTAGTCACGCACCTCYTGCGGGGTGCTTGGTACTGCTTGGGCCTCCAGTTCTGTTATCCTGGCTTGAAGTTGTTGGATGATCTCAACGAGATTCACTACTTGAGCCTCAACTGACTCTTTCTCCTCCTATGCCAAGTCTGGCACATAGTGACATGCTTTACTCACTACTTCTTTGACCATGGCCCACTCTACGAGCAACTACTCATTTTCCCTCTGTAGCTGGGATTTTTCCTCCTAGAGCTTTGCCTGAAGCTCTTCTTTCTTGCTTTCCTGGGATGCTACCTTGTCCTGCGCTGCTCATAATTGCACTAGGACTTCATATTTCTCTTGTTTCAAGGATTTTGTATCCTTCTCCTTCTCTTCATAGACTCTCTAAAGTCGAGCTTCTGTCCCATCCGCAAATATTCTCAATTGGGTTGGTTCATCCCCCAATTTTTGCAATCTGTGGCGAGGAAGGCGTAGTAGGTACTGTGCGGACCAAACAAGCAACTTGATGTACTTCCTTCAATTACTTCTTGATCCTTCCATATAGTTCCCCCTACTTCTCTCCATATCTCTACAATATGTCCTTGAAAGCATCCTCCATAAATCTATGGACCAGACTGATATCGTCCTCCATGAGTGTGGCCTCCAACTAGGGCTTCTTAGTGCATGTATTCTTCCTTGCTGAGGGTTTCTTTGGATAAACCTTCCTCTTCTATGATGTTACTATCCCAACATGGGGATCCTCAAGTGGAGGGGTGGTAGCTTCACCTCCTCATTACCCTTATTCTCCTTCATCTCCTCCTCCTTGTCCTTCTGCTTCATCTTCTTCTCCTCCTGGTGAGCCAGACCCATTATCTTCATAAGCATTTTCCTCCTCATTTCTCTCTATATCCTGTACTTCCTCCTTCTTTGTTTTCTTCTTTGTCCCACTGGACTATCTGATATGCTCAACCCATGTGACTATGGGGATTCCTATGCTGTTAGTGTCGAAGATTTTTGCATCAGTGATAGGTACAAGAAATTCCTCTGGTCATTCCTTCATAATCTGCTCCATATCTTCATCTATCAGTTTGTAGTATGACTGTAGTTATTCCTTGTTCTCATCTCTGCGTGCAGTGATGTAGATGAAATGAGTATCAACACAAAAATTTTCTATTGGTTAGTACTGGTGCAAGGTGCTCCATGTCATGCATGGAAATGATTCAATGGAAACCTTCAATTGTTAATAGTATGCATGAAACACGACATTGGACTGCCACTGCTTTGTCATGTCGTTGGTGTACCACAGGGTTGAAAATTGAGCGGCCAATAACTCTGAGGGTTAAATTTCTGGGAAGGTGGCTCCTTCAGGCATTTTCCAAGTGATAAATGTGATCAAAATGATCAGCTAGCTGCAATGGAATTCATATGCCAATTCCTGGGCTTCATGAAAATCCTTCTCCAACTCATTGATGAGGTAGTTCACCCAGTTCATCTACATGCCCTCCACACATTTTCCTCTGAGGTCCACCACAAACCTAGTGACTTGTGTGGGTCGGTTCTTCCTTACGATCTTTCCAACTATGATTTGGAAAGAGAGGATCACTGTGCCATCCTGTATAGAGGCTACCTTGTAACCTCTCTTTCCTTTTTCGACTTCTCTGTAAGCTTCCTTGATGCAATGTGCCAGGGAACGGTATGAGGCATTCCCTGAATAAAACTGTTGAGGGTAGGTCCCTTCAAACTTAATCCCGTGATCTGGTGGATCAACGCCAGATCCACAATAATCCTTCTGTCGAGCCACAGGTATCTGCCATGATAGTATGACAAAAGGAGTTTAACTCAAACGTTAATCTCCTGGTGGCAGCCAAAAAGTGGGATCTTCATCACATTCATCATGGTGGACTGCTCCATCCCCTTAATCCATGGTTGTGAGATGAGGCGAGGCTTCCTCTCGGTTGTCTTCATGAGATAGCGGTGGGGCATCAACATGGTGTAGTTCTTCCTATATCCTAAATTGAAGTTGTTGTTCTTCAATAGAGAGATCTGTCCTAAATGACTCCTGACTATGCATATTCCTTTCAGAATGTACCCAATGAACACGATGTTCTCAAAATATCAGGGAATGTTGTCGCGGTTAACAGTTCCAACCAAAGGTGGGATATACTCGGGTAGGATCGACGGGATATGCTTCGCATTAGCCATCTCACCATGGTTCTTACTTCGCTGCTCAGTCACGGGGTTGACACGGCCAGAACGAAGTCTAGTCGAAGGGGAATCCTGAAATCCCCTAGTCAACGACACCTGGACACCTTCGGATATCGGTCTGTCATCCATTAGCTTCTTAAGGACTTCCCCGATAGAATTCTTCAATTCACTAGGATTGCTCGACATTATAACTTTTAAACAGACAAGTCAGGGTAGAAGAACGGATAGGCAGGGTAGACAAGTGGATAGGCGGGCTCTAGTTTCAGATAACACAACTTGACACATGAATAATTCTATTTTTAGATAAGTCAATCATGGGTAGAAAAAAGTGGTCCCGACGCAGCGTCCTAGGAGTTAAGTAAGTGATCCATCGTAACAGATTCTTCCAATAGTCAGGAATGCTTCCATCAATGTGAATCTCTCCGTTATGGCATAGTCTCAACATCCAAAAGCAGTCCATCGTCCCATAAATGTGTTTTATAACCATTCTGGAGTGTCATTCCAATGGTCAGAGTGCCTCCAACAGTCATATAGCTTCGCCAGGGTGAAGTCCCATTCTATGCAGTCATTTTGTTCCAACGATGTTCAAATCCTACGAACCTACCTCCTGCGAGGTTCTAGTCTGTGAAGTCTTCCATCTGGTATCTGTAGCTTCTTGCAACTTTTCCAACCTAGCTTTCTTTTTATTTAGCTTCCTTGCCTTCTTTCCTGTGATCTGAGTCTCTCTAACTGTTTATGGAATCCTCTTTCCATTTTTATTATTATCTTTCCCTAGTGTAGTGACTTCGCACTACTGATGTTCCCTCAAAGGGTCTAAAGTTAATATCACTTTTCTTAACACTTCCTGAGTGGACATACTTCTTTATTAAATACATAGGTCCTTCAAACCTTTTTGCATTCTTTCTATCTTGGTGACTAATTCTCTTTATTTTTGTTCCTCCTGCATTGTTACTTTATTCTGTTGCTTCGACTTATCCTCTTGTTCTTCTATTAGTCAATCTATTTTTCTAGCTATGAAATCCCTTAGTTCTTTCTATTTCTTTTCTGTAGCTTCTTCCTCTACTTTCCTTCTGATCTGATCCTTTTCAATCCAAATCTTACCTAACAAAAGTGGGGAAGGGGCGTTGTCCCCAACAAACTTAACGATTTCAAATTGCTCTTCTGTCGATGTTCCATGAACAATAATAGGTACATTAGTAACTCTTCCACATAGGTTTATCATCTTTCCCTTAAACAAGCCTATCCTTCCCAACGAAGGTATCATAGTAGGATTTCCCAAAATTTTCCAAGTTTCTTCTGTCATAATATTCACTTGTGTTTCCTCATCCAAGACACAATCTATGTCGAAGTCTTCTATTCTTGCACTTATGCATTGTTTTACTTTCAGGATCTCTGGTAAACTGACATCTTTATGAACATCCATCGTTTCTTTCAACTGTGATAACATAGTCTGAACTTTCTCTGATTCTTTCTCTTTATGATTCTCTAACATGCCCTTAGTGTCTTGACTGTCTTTGTAGTTTTCTTTTCTTATGTTCATCCGTTCAACTTTAACAATCATCCTTGGACAATCCTCAACCTCATGACCAACAATCTTACAACAAAGACAAATAGGACTTGTGTCAGGGCATTCCTTAGCAAGATGTCCCAATCTTCTGCAATTATACCACAATGTCAATCCTCTTTTTCTTTTAAACGTTCCCCAACCTTTTTTGTACTGCGCACTAGGATCATAGTGTTGGATCTACAATATGAAAAAAATATTCCTAGGTTCCTGCATCCACTTATTAGTCCAAAAATTATTTCTATGCATAGGAATAACATATCTTTCTTCATCTCCATTAAGTTTACTCAAATCAACTCTTTCTTTCAACTACACCCTAGCCTTCAGACTAGGAAAAAATCTATTAAACATACTTAAGTTCATGTTTCCAAAACAAAAATTTTTACTTCTCTTTCTCTTGTCAAAGCATAAAGCTTTACCACTTTTAGGATGATACCTCTTTTCTTCAGATAAAATTTCTTTCTTAGCACAAAGATTCGCAAGTCATGTAGATTACTACGTACTTCAGCAACAAATATATGCACAGAGCTTCTCTTTTCTTTACTTCAGTTCCCAACAATCATAGTTTTAGGCCCCAACAACAGAACCATTTGTTGTCACAGGGGTAGACGCTTAACATCGCACTAAAAAAACCCCGACTACTAGCCCTTTCGGCAACACCTACAAATCATACAAAGTCTCACCCGAGGTAGGATAAGGGGGGTTACAGGACACAGGTGTTTGTAACCAAGATGGGACACAGATATGTGATTCTAACACTTCAGAGAAAGTTTTGTTAACACTAGGAAGTGGCATGCATTAATTTCCTAACCCTATTAATATCGTGTAGCATAACCAAAGATAGATTGGCGCAGTAACAACAAATAATAACATATCCTAAGCACTTAGAATTTAGCATTATAGATTAGATCTAGCATCCATTTCCCCTTAACCCAAGGAAAGCACTTAAGCAATAATAGATCTATCTATTACACAACATAATCAAATCACTAAGCAGATTTGCGAAAGAAATAACATAGCACAAAGAAAACCATAAGGCACCATATATACGTGGTTCACCCTAGGATGGGGCTACGTCCACCAACCACTTCGCCTTCTTTATTATGTTCTCAAATCTTACATTCATTCACTCCTTTTCACTAAGACACAGAGTCATTCTTTGCACTAGATAGGATATATATGCAATGAGAACCAAATCCTCCTTCCAAAACTAGGTCAAGTCACAGAGCCAACCCTATATTGAGCACAAAGCCTTAACACACCTACATTCCTTGGCACAAAGCTGCTCAAAACTACTTGCACTTAGATTATCCTCTTCTACAATACATTCTTATTTATTTATACTTTTACAAAAACTTACAATAAGGCCTAATCATGGGTAAAACCCATGGGCCGACATCTCATAAACCCATCACAAAAACCCTAGAAAACCCCTTACTAGGTCCATGTATCCCTCAAAAATGGGTGAGATCCGCAATCTCATCTCCATCGAGGCGCTCCCTCTTCGAACAATGTGTCGAAGTCCAAAAGTGGGTCAAATCTGATCACGTTTTCCTCAAATATTGGTCGAGGGCCATCAAAGGCCTTGGATGTGGTGGCAATCTTTTTCTCAGTCTGACAACGAATCACGAAGAAGAAAAAATTTCTAGTCTCAGAGATGCCTTTCCTGCATTGCTTGACAAAGATCAAGGAAATGGCACTAGGTGGGACTACCTCGGGTATCATGTACAATTTCATGATCAAAGTAATAATAACACTACGAGGCATAGACTCATATACAACATGACATTTCCATAAATAAAGTTGGCCCAAAAGAACATCACAAACTTCAAGGGGAGAAACATCACATGATACCTCATCTTTGAAGGGCTTGATGTTGTACGAAAAGAAGCATCATTGGCTGACACAGAGATCGCTTCTTTGGCAGAGCCATTTGATGGTGTATGGTTGTGGGTACGGTGTTGTCAGCAAGGCCAATCGCTTAACGACCTCCACTGAGATGAGGTTATTCAGGCTGCTGCTATTAATGATGAAGTGCAGCAGGGTTCCTTTCACCCACATATGTGAATGAAAAAGGTGTTCTCATTCCTCTTCCTCATTAGGTTCACCGGTTTTGATCTTGGTGGTAGCAACGGTGGCACTGGGTTCTGCGTCAATGATCCTTCTCCTATTTTCTAGTTCTGACTCAGAGTCAGAATGGGCATCTGATTAATAGGCTTTCACCTTAGCATATTATAACATATGTTATACTACATATAACATATGTGTTATACTACATATAACATATGTTATAACTACTTTGAGCAATAATAAATAGTGTTATGCCAGGGGCTCTTATGGAAGTCGTACCACTTCCTTCTATATTTCTTTGTCTTTCCATTGTCCTTCATTGTTTATTGTCCTGAGGTGTTCCCTCTTTTCTCTGCCCTTTTTTTTTGTGGGTTGGGGATACCCTTTCCCCGCTTCTACTGTGAGGGGTTCCTAGACACAAACTGCTGTGTCTTTTGTTTAAGCTTCTGATCGATTTTGATGGCATATCGATAGGCCACGCCCAAGGACATGATGTCTAAAAACTCCATTTCTACCTGGATGTATCTATGCAGACCACTATGGTACTTGAGCACCAAATGTAGCTAATAAATTTGATACCCATCTTAGTGCAGAAGGAATGGAAGATATGTGAAAAATCTATCACTACTTGGTCCTTTTCCTGCTGCAGTGTGGTCCATTTTGTATACAGGTCGTCATAAATTCCAACAGGGTAGTAGTGTTCCTTAATAACATCTTTGAATGAATCCCAGGTGAGTGCGACTGTAAATGATGAGGGTTCCTCTATTGCCTTTTTCTTGCAGAAAGTCTCCCACCAATATTTGACATGGAGAATAACTTTGCGGAGCGCAAAAGTAATCTTTTCTCTATTCAAAAAGTTATGGAAAGAAAAATACCCTTATAGCAGATTCAAACATTTTTCTACAACATCTGCATCTATCTAACCTTCAAATATAGGAATATCAAAGTTGATTTGTACCTTGAAGGGGGAAGTGCCTCCACTCAAAGAACATGCATCACTTGTTGGTATCCATTGAAGGATTTGCACAAAATTATCCATCATCTTGTTCCTCTATTGCATAAGGGCTTCTTGCGAAACAGTTTGAAAGGATCTCCTGTCACGATGTCTTTCTTTTCTCCCTCTATGGAAGGTTGCTTGGGAAAAGACACAAGGAACAATAATAGAGATATAGTAAAATTGGCTTCTATGCAATAAAGAAATAGGCGGAAACTGTAAAATGCAGACTGAAAATAATCTTGCTAGAATGGTGGTGGCTTATCTCTGAGAAGAGATGTGACGATCGTGCTCATTCGCAAGAAGATCAATAAAATGAGTCTTTGAAATCCTTTTTACAATAAACGTGAATGCCAAAAGCCTAGACATCTAAAAACCTAACCCTAGGAGATGAAGTGAGAAAATTTATGTGGGCCCCGTTGGAGTAAGTTAGTACAACAACTTCTCGGGGTTGTAACTTTTGCATACGGTCTCCATTTTAGGTGCATGATAGCCCATTGGAAAGGTCTTTGTAAGGAGTACACATTATGCCATAAAAATCTTACATTGTCCATAGTTTGACTGTGGTGAACCCTAAAAACGTTTTTTAGGGCCTCAAAACGACCCTAAAAGTTCAAGACCCGAAAACTAGGAAAAAAACTGTCAAACTGAAAAACTGCCAAGATGAGCTAGTTGGAATAGGTGGGTGGCCATCGATATCCACCTAGATCATGTAAAGACTTAATGCTCAATATAATAAAAATTTAAGCCTCTCGGGAGGAAACAAAATTCAATAAAATGCATGTGCATGTGTGAAAATTAGAATGCAGTGGAAATAACAAGCACATCCACACAAAACATGTAATATATATGATTTTTATAATAGATAACAAACACAAATTTTTCATATTCATAGAAAATGAAAAGGAACTTATCGTTTACTAAAAAAGGTCGAAGAAAATAGTTGTGTAAGAGTAATTTTCCATCGAACCGTAGGTACCTACTACAGATACCACTCTTAAGTCAGGCTATGATGCCACTAGAGTGAAGGAAACAATTATAAGCTTCTCTCTCAAAGCAAAACCCATTTGTTCTCATGCTCAATCAATCTTCTCACCACAAATCATTACAAGCCTCTCATATGGCCATCAACAATCGAGGAACTCTCTTCCATTTCCCCACACAACATAAGGAAGACCTACTCTTTCTTTGCTCAACAATCCCTCATAGAACCCTTCCATTACAATTATTTTTAATGTGTGCAAAAAGAGTCCAATTTGCTATATGATTTCAAAGAATTGTCTTTCAAACAATTCTTGGTTTTTAAGCATTTAAAGAGTAGAAAATGTGCAGTGGTTGAAGGTTTCCTTAGTTGCACAGCATCTATTCTCACCTACATCCGTCACTCTTTCAACTCAAGTCTGTGGTTTTATCTAAAGGTGTTCATTACAATCAATTTCCAAATTTCTCTTGGATAGCTAAATAACTCACCATGAACAACATGAAAGTATGAATGTGGGAGAGTGTTAGAATTCATTTTTTAGTGATTGAAAGGATAAGGTTGGTGAAAATATGGTTAACATTACTTCTAACGTTAGGAATGCACGACTCTTACAATTCCCATAATGATGGTACGCATCCCCATGCTTCCATAACTACATGAAAAAAACGTTTCCACCAACCTCTCTCTCTCTCTCTCTCTCTCT
>JZKD02S1602417.1:752476-775685 GCA_000966675.3 Picea glauca
TATATATATATATATATATATACCGCACTAATCCCTTTTTACAATCTCAAGATTTTCATTTACATAATTTTTCCTAAGGCATCAAGGTCTCTAAATACTCGATCTATAATCTCACCTTTCTCTTGCTTAGTCTCTTGAGATTTTTTAAGTGTCATTTTTTCAAAAGTATATTTTGAGCATTGACACTTGATTTGATGTGGCATCTCCCTCAAAATAGATATATTCAACCTATTTTTATATTTCCTCTTTAGTAGAACCTTGTCCATATTAATGTCCAATCTTTAGGGTTACTCTACATTGGAATTACAAGAAATATTTTTGTACTCTATGGAAATTCTTACATCAATGTCAATTAGGTCTAGCTCAAGTAGTTGACACAAATAATTGTTATCCTTCCCACCTAGCTTCACATTTTTCTAGTGATATGTTCATTCTTTGTAAAGTGTGTCATTACATGTAAGAAAGTCTTACTTTAATGTTTTTTTTAATATTTTTTTCCTCACCTCCATAACCTCCTTTCTTCAAAATTTCATTAATATAATCTCTTAGACACTCAATAATATGTTATATGGCCCCTCTTAGGAAGTAAGTAAGCGCATAGAAAGGAAATATCCCTTTGCCATGTACCGAGGAGATGCAATGGATTGTGTAAATTCATTTTTTCACTTTCTTGTGGATACATGGTATCTCTTGGAACCACAAAATTACGCCTGGATTCCTGCTCTGATGTCATATTATAACATGTCCAACCATCTAATTATGCTGAAATCCACATTTTATATCTCTAGTACCATAATTCTTCATCGTCCTATTATGAATTGATTAATGCACATGAATATGACAATGTAGATTCATGCAGACACAATTAAATCGTTCATAGTTGCATATGTAGGTTTAACTTGCAAACATAACTAAACAACCTAGGAACCAATTTAGTTCATAATATAAACAAAATTAATTAAGTATATTCATAGATAAACCATAAACACCTATCTTTCTAGGAATTACTCACCAACTGGATGCAGACGAAGGATGCTCCACCCAATCATAGGCTCTCTATTTCTCTTAACATTTCTACAACAAGGCAACCCTCGAGCCAAGGCTATGAATTCACAAGAACAAAATCATCTACAAGTAGCTCTAATCCTCTCACACAGAAAAATTACCAAAAACTTCACAATCTATACACTCCTACAACCATTCCAATCCATCAACTATCTTTCATCATCATCCTACACAACCCATTACAATGACGTTATACATAATTTCAACCAATTCATATTAAAAACATAATTAACATTAAAAATATATAATATCTCTATTAATAAGCTAAGAATTTACAACTTACTGTCGATGGTAATTAAAGTGCCATCCTTATTTAAAGGAACCATTTTCCATCCTGTTTTAAATGAGCCATTTTCCATATTCCATCCCTAGTTGTAAGCATAGTCTTATTTGGGCCTCAAGCTTGTTTCTACTCATAGCAAATAGAATGTAGGCAATCTTTTTTTTTTTTTTCCAAGAAAAATTTTTCTCAAATTTATATAGGGTATAAATTCGTTTACAAAGTAAGCTGCAGCGAGCTTGAAACGTAGTCAGCGCACTAACAATGGGGGACCAATACAAATAAAAAAAAACTGAGCTGTGATGGAGTCAAGGCCAACAATGCGGAGGGAAGACTGGAAAGAAAATCAAGCGAAACAAACTTTCACTAAACTGTCAACAATCTACTGCTATGAGACAACCGTCATCGTTCAAAAATATTAATGAAGGAAATATGAATCTCTATCCCTCTATCACAGTGGTAGACCGAGAGTCTCCCTACCACTTCGTTTAGGGCCCTCTTAGAGAGGGCGTCCGCCTCCCTATTGTGTGATCTGGAAATGTGATGGAAGTTGATGTCGGTGAAGTGTTTGGAAAGTTCCAGCGTTTTTTGCTTCCAGCATTCGATATGGACAGAATGAAGTTTACACTTTTGGGTTATCCAGTCGATAATAACTCTCGAGTCACCAAGGACGTGTAAGTGATTGATGGACCAAAATGAAGCTAGAGTGAGGGAGGCCCATAAACCCAAAAGTTCAGCTTTTATATTTGTACCCACTCCACAATTGATGAACCACTTAGTGATCCTCAACGGATGGTTTTTGAAGATGCCTCCAGCCCCACAACATAAGCCATTGGACTATGCAGCTCCATCGAAGCAAGCTAGAGTGTACCCTTCAGCCATCTTAAAATCACAAGCTTTAGAAGGAAAGGACTTTACCGTAGACTGTTGCCAATGAAAAGAGGCCAAAACTCTGTGAGCAACCACAGGCAAGGAATGTAGGCAATCTTATTTGGGCCACAAGCTTGTTTCTACAAATAGAATATTATAATGGATAAGCAATGATTCAATGAGACTCGTGGGTATTTTATATTTGATATGCAAAATAAATATAAGTGATTCAATTTGCTAGGTATTGTTCAACAATCCACTACGACCAACACTCTCGGGATCTTTTTTTTTCCGTGTTTTCTTTATATTTGTTGCCGACTCCCATAGCTCAATTAAGAAAGGAAAATATTACATAAAATAATATATTGAATTATAAAAGAGATGACAATTGATTATAGTAGTTGGTGACAATTGATTATAGTTGTTGGGTTGATCTTTCAACTTGCATTTAAGAACATTTTTTTAAGACAAATTCAATCCAATTGTTCCACGAGGAACGTTTTCCATTATCTTTTTATTCACAATACTATTTGGTATCTATATTATAGACTTTCTTCTCTATTAGGATTATACAAAATCTTTTGCACTATAAAATTATTTAAAAAACATTATTAAATATAAACAATGTTTCAAATTAAATATATATCCCACACACAAAATAGTTTTCAACAAAATTCCAATAATTATCTCGTTGATTTTAACATTGATAATAATTATTTGGTTGATGTTAGCCTTATAATAGTTTTTATATATATATAAGTGTTGTAACCACTTATTTCCATGTCGTGTACTTGATTCTTCCAAAACCACTCATGATAATGGGTTGGTGCCTTTCATGCAATCAACTTCTTGTAACATAGTGCCCTCTTCTATATTTATGATAATAGAACCCTTATATTGGCATTTTTAATCTTTTTTAAAGACACAGGAATTGACCCCTTCTAAATTAGGGCTTCCTTAGAGCCATTCTTGCTCACCATTTATGGCATAAATCACTAATAAATCACCATTTATGGAAATTTAAATTACTTATAAAAAATTTAAAATTGTTTATCATGCCTTCTAAGGACTCTTGAACATTTTACTCATTGCCACTTACATCACCACTACTTCCATTTCTCATGCAACTATGTTCACATTGTAGTACCATATATGATCACATCACTCTCCTTTGTGCGTATTTTCATCTCGTATCATTTCCCATTGAAAATATGTATAAAACTTTATAATCAGGTTGTTTATTATAAAAAAATTGTGTTTCTAAATCTTTAGAATGTGTGAAATTTTTATTAATTAAAATTGGGTTATTAATACATTTCTATTTGGTTCTAATTTGTTCCTTTTTCTTCTATTTCACATGGATTGCAATATTTAATATAAAACATAGTGTTATAAACTCAATGAATTGAATTTTTAAAAAAATGGAGAAAGGTAACAAGCACAACATCTTACACCTTTTCAACTTCCCTTCTCATGCACAACATCTTACACCTTTTCAACTTCCCTTCTCATGACATGGGACGATATTAAATATCTTAGTTATATTCTTAAACCTAATAACTATGGAATATTTTATTGCAAGTGGTTTCTATTGGGGATAGAACATCTTACACCTTTTCAACTTCCCTTCTCATGACATGGGACGATATTAAATATCTTGGTTATATTCTTAAACCTAATAACTATGGAATATTTTATTGTAAGTGGTTTCTATTGGGGATGGAAAGAAAAAATAAATTACGGTGTAATAGGTGGATTTCTAGTGGTGGCAGATTAATCCTCATTAAATCAATGATTGAGGCCATTATGGTATATAGGCACCTTTGGGCTCTCATTTTGAAAGGAACTCTCAATTGCATTTGAAAATTATGTTTCAAATATTTGTGGAAAGGAAGTACAAAATACTTAGGATCTCATCTGCTATCTAGAAAAGCTTATCAAATCCCAAGAGTTTTAGAGGGTGGGGTTTAAAAGACATATGGGCCTTTGGGAAGGCACTGGCTACAAAAGCCTTGTGGGTCTTCATGACTCATAAGAGTTTATGGAGGCACATTTTGATTAAAAAATAATTTTTTTCTTACTCAATCCTAGATTGCATTCGAAGGTGATAAAAGCCTTTACATAATGTTTAAAACCAATGGAAGGTCATCTCTCATGATTTTCCTATAATAGGTCAATTCTTGGCTTAGAAGGTTGTCTCAGGTACTCAAGTGTCGATTGTAATGGATGCAATTGTTGGTTGTGTTGATAGAATATTTCTTCTAGAGGAACTTGTGCTTATCTCTAAGAGAATAATCATTGTACGATTAATAGAATAGGTGATGTGGATCACATGACAATATGGGGGCAGGGGTGTCTCTTTGCAAAGGATTTGGATATTGACACAAATTGGCATCAACACCAGTCTCAATACACATCCAAATTGCATAACGCCTATATCCACCTATCATATTTAGAGGATGAATTGGCTTGGCCCTATAACAACACCATGGGTATTTATCTAGCTAAACTTGGATATCAGACCATGCAGAACCTACGTGACAACACAAGTCAATGGTGGTACATGAACTTATGAAAAACAAAGCCCCCCTTGAAAGGTATTTTGTTTTTCTAGCTTGTGATTAAAGGAAGAGTATTGAGTTGGGATAGGTTGCAACAACAACACAAATTGGGGCCAAGCTATTCTTATCTATGTAAAAGGAATAATGAAAAAAAAATTACATTTATTTTTGGAACACTCACATACCCATCAGGTTTGGTATGAGATTGAGTGTCAACTATTTTTGGATCATTTATGGGACATGGGAACATTGTCGGAAAGATTTTGTGAGTTCTTTAATCGTTATTCTTTGAAGGAACATGTAATTCTTCCATTCTTGGTTGCATGGGGGGTTTGGTTGGCTAGAAACACATGCATCTTTGAAGATAAGTATTATCCATCCTTTAAGGTATCTCAACAAGCCTTGGAATTATTTTATTTCTACAAGTCTACACATAGCTTGAAAAATCCTTGATCGGTTGGTGAAGTGGAAACAAATAAAAATGTAGCATGGGGGGTCTTCGATGGTGCCTGTCAAGGCCTAGAAAAAAATTGTGGATTGGTATTTCTACTTCATTTATTATATGTTCACTGTGTCACTTGAAAATAAAATGTGCACTGAGGCACAAAAAATCAGGGTGAATTTGTTTTCTCCCATCAAGTGCATAGTGGATAGGAATGTGCATGAAATCTAGGTGTTTGGTGATTCAAAACTAACTATTGACTGGATGGAGGAAATATAGGTAAAAAATTTGGGTTTTCAACAAATTTCTCACCAATTGAAATCTATATATTCTCTTTTTTTTTCCAGCTCAACTTCACACATGTTCTTGGGGAGATAAATACTTATTTCGATGCTCTTTCAAAATCTACCTTACTACTAAATGAAAATCAAATAGTCCTTGAAGAATTTTGTGATGGACAATTGATCTCCCAAGGAGAATGTAACTTTACAGAAATGTAATTTCCCCTTGTTCTCTGCTCAAATCTCTTGGTTTATGTTTATCTTTTGGAGCAAAGTCTCGTATATTTTTGGATTGTATTGGGACTATTTTGGTCTATTTATGTGACCTTTTTGCTAAAGCTCTTGTAAGCCTTACAGGATTGTTTCAAATAAAATCATGAAAAAGGAAAATTTTAGGGGATAATTTTTGCACATGGGCTAATTTTCCATGCTTCCCCCCTGCTATCCCCTACCATAGGGATAACTAAGGAGATCACGTCTCGAGGCCCACTGGTCCTAGACATGGAGTACTGTGAGCTGGATGACTTGAGCATGGCCCAAGAGTGTAAGGTAGCTAGAGAGGTAGTGGGGGGTCCTAGAGGGCCCATAGTGATAATAGTGGAGTCCATTCAATGTAAGGTGGACTAGGTCCACTATATTATTAAATAAAGCCCACTATGGTAATTAGATATAATAAATGGGTAGTTAGATATAATAAATGTAAGATGACTTCTTAGAAGGTTCTAATTCTTGAAGATTCCTCCTCTAGAATGTTCTTAGGTGATGGTAGCACTATATAAATGGGTTCAAGCAACGTAATGGGACATGAAGAGAATTATTGTATTTGGAGCGGTAGCTCAATAGGAGGATGCCCCCTCGAAGAGGCAAGTGAACAAGAGATGATCCCTTCCATAATAGGATCCATTGTATGGTGTTGCCCTACCTCAAGGGTTTGATATAATAAAGTGTGATTTCTTCTATATTGTCCTTTAGATCTATTGTGTATTCATAATTTGTGCTAATTATATTTGTATATCTATTTTGGGTCTTGGCAGACATTGTGTGCAAATATTTTTTATTTTTGCATATATATTTTTTCGGAGCAGAAAAAAGAGGGCCGCGCCATTCCAGAATTTTTTGGTATATTTTTGTGAAAAAATTGTAGAAACAGGTTGTATATCGGAGTTCCTCTCAGAAAAACACCCAAGTTTAAAAACAAATTCGTTTGAATCGGAGTCCGGGCAGTCAAGATATTGAAGTTTTAAAATCTGCAAATTTTCAGGGTTTTTTCCACGGACGTCCACGCGGTTTTTTTTTTTATTTCTGTAGCATTTGGAGGATGAATTTTCCCAAACAAATTAAATATTTGAGTTCCTCTCACAATTTCACCCAATTTCAAAAAACAAATCAGCTGAAATAGAGTCTGGGAATTGAAGTTATGAGCATTTTAAATTCAGCAGTTTTTCAGGGTTTTTCCAGAAAATGCCGGGATTTTCTACAGTAATTTATTGTTCTAGTTTTTGGGTTTTTTCATGACAAAGGAGAGACTGCAGAGTTCATAAATTTTCATAGGGTGCTCATATGGCTATTTCTTCTCAAACCCTCAAATAAATTCTACATATTACTGAAGAATTCAAAGCCCAATTGTTTGACACATTGAATGTTAAATTAGATGGCTTTGTAGATGGCCTCACAGACAGCCTTAATGATAGTTTTCGTAGTATTCAAAATTCATTGGATAACATGCAAGAGAGATTTCTTATGGAGGACCTCAGAGATGAATATAATCAACAAATATATTCTTGGTATTATTTTGAGGCTAATTGCGATGATTGATATATAAATAGTTGTCATTTCTGGGATGACAACCACTTCCATATTTTATTTGATGACTCTACTCCACCTTCTGTAGAGAACATCAATGTCCCACATCAAGATCTAGTTACCAACGTCCATCCTTCATATTCTACAATGTTATTGTTCCTTATAGATTCATCTTTGATCATCTCCCACTATGTGGATGGATATTCTTATTTGGATCCACATGATAGGTGTCAGTATTGGGAGCATCATTTTCAGTTGGTTATTGGGTGACGATATCTTCCATGTGGGGTTCACATGAACAATTGGACATGGAACCCTAGTTTACAATGGAGGTTGGACTACTTCATCATGGTGGATTCTATTTCTCAATGGGACCCTGGTTCTCTAGTCTACTTCAACACTATGGTCCACACTTATCCATGGGACCCTGGTATGTGGTTGTACATCAAGCGTTGAGGACAACGCTTTCATAAGGGGGATGGAATGTAAGGTATATAGAGAGGTATTGGGGGGACCCAGAGGGCCCATAGTGATAATAGTGGAGGACATTCAATGTAAGGTGGAATAGGTCCACTATATTATTAAATAAGGCCCACTATGGTAGTTAGATATAATAAATGGGTAGTTAGATATAATAAATGTAAGATGACTTCTTAAAGGGTTCTACTTCTAGAAAATTCCTCCTCTAGAATGTTCTTAGGTGATGGTAGCACTGTATAAAGGGGTTCAAGAAATGTAATGGGATATGAAGAGAATTATTGTATTTGGAGTGGTAACTCAATAGGAGGATGCCCCCTCGAAGAGGCAAGTGAATATGAGAGGATCCCTTCCATAATATGATCCATTGTATGGTGTTTCCCTACCCTAAGGGTTTGATAATAATAAAAGATATTTTGCATATTGTTTTTGTATATATGTTATGGTGCTTTTATATTCAGTCTTTGGTTCTTAACACAGAGGGTCCCTCTTTTCTTCAGTGCACTCCATTTATC
This sequence comes from Picea glauca, assembly GCA_000966675.3. Lineage (NCBI taxonomy): Eukaryota > Viridiplantae > Streptophyta > Pinopsida > Pinales > Pinaceae > Picea > Picea glauca. The sequence goes on from JZKD02S1602417.1 coordinate 760,771, forward strand.
AACAACAACAATGTCCATCCCATCAGCCTGCACTTGAAGTGGAAGTAAGTCTTACTCCATGAGGTAATGAGTCTGGGTATCATGATATGTATCACTCTAATTTTTGAAGCACTTGAATCTGTTGTATTGAATCCTTCTTCATTTCATGACGTTTTCTTGGAAATTATGATCTTTTCCTCATTTATACCTGAAAGGGTAACACAATGACCTAGTAATTTGGTTTCCTTTTAGGATGGGCTTCTACTAGATGGGTCTATGAAAATTCATCATTTGTTCCCTCCATACTTACCACTTTCCATGTTTATTCCTTCCATATCCCCTATCCTTGTTTGGATATTAGGACTAGCTATGCTAGGAAGGGTTGTACCTTACCTTGTGGGAAGAAGGGGATACAATCCCAGAGGGTAAAATTAGCTGGAAAGAGTTAAAAGACAATGTTGAAACCTTTGAGATGCTTCACCAATGGATCCCCAAGAAAGAAGTGAAAAGATTCTCAGTAAGAAAAGGGGACCCATAAGATACATAAACACTCAAGGTACTAGTTGATGGATAGGAGGTCTCATCACGAGCTAACCTATTGTGACCATGGGCATGTAACGATATGACACTACGACCTATTTGGTCACCAAACCAGGGTAGTGGCTCTTGGTGTCATATCCAAGAGAAAGGAGGTCTCATCACGAGCCATCCTTATCATTTCCATGAAATGTTTGTGGATAACATTGTCACCTCTGGTCATCAAGCCAGGACAGTGGCCCTCAACTATTCCCTTGAAGCACAAAAGMAAAAGATCAAAAGAAATAAAGCTAAGAATAAAAGGAAATGAAYGGGCTAGGAAACAATTTCATTTATGACAAGGTGCAAATTTCCCTCTACAAAGGYACACACAAGTAAAACTTTATATTTTTCTGTTATTATATGCACCCCATGCCCAAACACTTACCCATAACACCTCATACATTTACATGAACTGGATTAGGTCCCACCTGGGAAACACCCCAAACTTAAGAGAGGTCAGCCCAATAGGACACCCTGAGACCTTCTCCAAACCTAACTTGTCAAATTGCATAACGTCTTTGAGCATTTGTCTGGGTTAAAGGGAGTTTGATGCACATGTTTGTGTAATTTAATTAGTGGATGTGATTTACATGCTATGATCCTTGTGACTTATTGACCCCTATAGGGCGTACTTGTTAATGCTACAGGACCTTGCCCAGTGGAAATGTACACATGAGGGAATGATTAGCTCATACCTTCATGGGGGATTAAATTCCATAGATGGATGTTTCAACCCCATCCAAGGATAAGAAGAAATTGAAGATTTGCACCAAGAAAAAGAAGGAAGTTTCCTTTGGAGACACCCTAGCAGACCTAGACCCAGATGGACCTTTCTCTTATTCATGGACATTGGCGCTTGAGGGCTCTGGATGTCACCATCATGACCCTAGAAATAATCTAGAGCTAGGTTTTTCGTTTTAGAGGCATTTATGAGCCCGGTGGCACATGTGGGCATCATCTAGTGCATGTGGAGGCCAAGCGCACTACATTTTAGGCTCAACGTTCCACCTTTAGGAAACATCACACTAGAAGGGCATGACATCATCCTTGGAGGTGTCTTTAGATGCTAATTAATTTTTATTATGTTAAAATTGAATTTTATTGTAAATTGGCCAGGTCGGCCTTATTTTGACCTGAAAATTAATTAAAGGTCAATTTTTTTTATAAATAAACATAAAATTCTCTCATTTTTATATCACAACTCACCTCTCACAAGAGGGAGGATTAGAATTTTCACCATAAAGGGGTTATTTTCTAAAATTACCAAGGAACACTTGCTTGGAGGCTATTTTGGATGCATTTTGGATCATTTCTTAGTGAAATTTTGGAAAATATAGGGTTTTTTTTCTTGATTATTCTTGGTGAAGTAAGTAAATATGCAATCTTCATTTCATGATAAATTTATATGGTATGTTTACTTGTTCATATGTAATATTATGAAATTGCTTGCTTGAAACCCTGGGAGTAAGAAACATAAGGTGCTTCTTTCTTGATCTTTATTTTCTAGTTTTTCTTAAGAAGATATTGTCTAGACAAACTTCTAGAGCCCTAAAGTGATATCACTTTAGAAGCTTTTTCTTGTTCTTATTGCATTAAATATTTTTCAAGAGTCTAAGGATAGGAGAAATCACTAGGGCCTAGAAGTGCCTATACCCTAGTTGAACCTTCTCTTTGAGGCTTGGTGCTTGAGAACTTAAGGTACTACTTCTCAAGTTTCGACCTTGTTATATTTTAGACAAGTATACTCATTGTTGTCTCTCCAAGTTAATGTGATGATATAATTGACTACATAAACCCTAAAGGCACTAGTCTCTTGTCTCTTAAGTGATCAAACACTCAAACATTATTCTCTTAAGTGATTACTAATTAAATATAACACTAATTTAGCCTAGATCACTACCTTTCTTGTTGTTGTTATAAATATTTGCTACAACCATCTAGTTGCAACAAATTTTCTACATAATTGACTTTGAATGCTAGCTAAACACTTCAAAAGTTGAGTATGACATTTGATTATCATTCTTCTTAGTAAATTTTATCTTTTCAATGTCTTTTCAAGCAATTTTGAAGACTTTTTATTGCAGCTATTACAATTTATTAGTTGTTGTTGGAAACTTATTAACTACTGCAACTTTCACTATCCATTGTCTATTGAGGTATTATTATCATATTTTCACTTGGAATTATTGTATATGCAAGATATATTGTCTTGTTTCGGTCAAGTACATCAAGAACTTTATTAACCTCATCTTTTAGACACATAATTAATGACTTTGGTAACCAGTGAGAGGGGGGAATATATCTTGACCATAACCCTAATTTTCCATCCCTTTAGGTTACCAGGGACGTCTCCCCTGGGGTAGACCCTTCCTATCCCTAAAAGGTTGGGATTTTCTATTAAGGTGGCAATGATAGTATATCATGTTTTTTATGCCATTCTCCCTTACTTGCCTTGGGCTTTGGGAAAGTAGAGATTGCACGATAACACCCAAAAAAAAAATTCGCCAATTTCCATTTTTTCTACAGATGATTCGTCCAAATTCTACAAGATAAAATTATTTTACCTTAAAATCATCAAAATTTTACATAAAGTATATAAACTTATAAATTTGAATATATTTAGAAAAATATTGCCAAATATTTTACGGTTTGCATTGTAAGAACTAGTAAGATTCTCTAAGGTTTCTACATTTTAAGATAAATTTCCATCCTAAAAATTATCCCTGGTCATGAACATGTATAAAGCTTCCTTTTGTGAGCATAAATGCACCTAAGGATTGTACCTTCCATTCCACTAAAATAAAATATACGTTTTTTTTTTTTTTTTTTCTAGGAAAAAACTTCAAAGAATTGAAATTCATTAAAAAATACTATAATTAAAAAAAAAAAAATCCTTACTTTTATATTGATACTAATGCACAATTTACACAATAATAAATATATAGTATGAGAAATTGTAGGTAAATATAAAATATAAAATTTATGAAGATCCATGAAGGTGTATGCTTGCTAATGTTATTAACACAAGATATTGATGAACAATATGCACCTTGAAGAAAAGTAATTAATGCTATATATGCCATGATATATACCATCCAATATTAATGTACTTCAAATCGAATAATATATATCCCAACCTATACAACATTAATTTCTTTGTTGTGGGGCACATATGTGTCTTTGCCTTTGTAGTTGGTGTTGTTACAAACCCAATTTTTCTCATCTACTTTGTCAAAATCATTTTCAGACTTAACATCACTTTGGTAGATGATTTATCCCTCATTTCCACCATTTATATCCTCATATGACCTCAATTTTGCCTCATGAGTCAAGTCAAACATATAAGTTTGACTAGAAAGTTAATGCATGGTATTTTCCTTATTTTCAATGAGTGGTGCATGAACTTATCCCTTAAATGTCCATGTGTTGGCCCTAAAATAGAACATATCTATTATTTTCAACTCATTAATGTCATGTGCCTTACAGAAAAGGTTTAGTGGCCTAAGGTGGACCTTACCAATCTGTTATTTCCAAAAATAGCCCTTGATATAGTTTTCAATACTTATCATCATCCCAATACTTCATTAATTCAATGGGATCATTTACATTGAAGCCAGATTTAAAAATGATTCACCTATTCTACTACAAATAAAGCTATTGTGGTCACTCATCCATATCTCCACATATTGCAAGGTTATGTTGTTGAAATATCTCCAAACATACCAAAGCACCTTTGGCGTAAATATTTCTACCATTGAGGGATGCTTATTCTACCACGAGGAGCTTGGAGTGGAGCATACAAGAAGGTGAAGGACCCTCCCTTAAGTTACCCTTTTCCACCATGTATCCTATTTTCCAAAAGATTATGTGATATTCTTTTGCAAATTTAAAATAAATGGTGAGGAATATTAAAAAATGTATAAACAAAAAGTTGTAAACCTTGGTGAGACCTTTTGAATGGTATAAGGAGCTCCCAAATTGGAATTCTATATCAAAAGTTATGGGCATATGTCAAAAAATTATTTTTTGTGTCAAAAGATTTGTTTAGTATAAAAATGCATGAATAACAAAATCCGTATAGAATATGAAAAACATATAACAAAAAAATTGGATATCTTTTCAAGACCTTTTTAGTAGTATAAAGAGTGCTCAAATCCAAGTTTGGGATCAAAATTTATGGAGAAAATATTAAGAGATTCCCTTTTTTCTCATTTAGGATACATATTGAGTTTGGTAATTTGTTATCTAAGTTGTTGTGAATCTCTTCTTTCCACTTGTGATACAATGTTTTATATTCTTTATACTATCTTATACTTTTGATATGTGAAACCCAACAGGGAAACCAACAACTTGTTTTAGATTTGCACCACTAATTGTGTTCATCATCCAACTTCATTGTTTACAATACAATATATAGGATCCTGCAACAACCAAAAAAACCCTAATCCATTGGCTCGGATTATATTACAACCTTAAATCATTAACCAGAATTAGAAAACCATGGGATGAAATACCAAGCACCACTAAACTTCCAAAGTCGTAAAAACCTCCCCTGCTAAAGGTTAAAGACCGCCCAAAAACTGGGTGAACAACCCCCCCATTTGTTTTTTGGGGGATTAGCCCCCAAAACCCCTAATGGAGGGACCCACAATCATGAAAAGAATATAACACATACCCAACATTCCCTAACTTGTTGTTTAATTTACATACAAGGGTCACTCGATTTCATGATCAACAATCTAGGGCAGAAATGCCCATTGATTCTCTACACCGGGAGAACTCCTCAATGCTCATAGACTTTGTTAATGAATCTACAACATTCTCCAAAGTGTCAACCTTCACCAACAACACCTTCTTCCCTTCAATCATGTGTCTGAAAAAATGATATTGAACATTGATATGCTTTGTCTTATAATGATAAGTTGGGTTCCTCGCGAGGAAGATTACACTTTAACTATCACAATCTATCCTTACATATTGTTGTACCAACCCAATACCTGAAAAATATTTGTAACCATATTGCTTCCTTGCTTGCATGAGTTTCTTTCATGTATTCACATTCAGTAGTTGAATGTACCACTACATACTGCCTTTTTCTCATCCAACTGATTTCTCCTGCAAATAGGTTAAATACATACCCTCATATATATCTTCTGTTATCTATATCTCCAACCCAGTATGCATCAACAAATATATGTATCTCCAACACTCTATCCAATCATGGTCTTCCTTGGTAACACAATCCATAAGTAGTAGTGCAACACAAATATCTAAAAACCCTCTTTATTTTTTCCCAATGCTTATTTCCTGGTTTTGACATATACCAGCTCAAAACTCCCATTGCATGTGAAATTTCCAATATAGCACATACCATTTCATACATGAAACTACCAACCACAATAACATACAGAAAATGGGACATGCCCTCTTCATCTTCCTATGTCTTTGGACATTGATTTGTAGATAACTTTACACCTATAGGAATAGGGACCATGATAGTTTCACATTCTTTCATATTAAGTCTCCACAATATTGACTCAACATATGTTCTTTGGTTCAAACAAATTTTTTTGTTTGCCCGATTTCTTTTAATTTCCATGAAAAAAATAAAATTTGCAGCACCAAGTTATTTCATGTCAAATTTAGAGGACAACTGAGTTTTCGTATCCTAGATATTTTTCTTGTTGTTTCCTATCAACAACATGTCATCCATACACAAGACCAAATAAATAATATGATCGCCTACTAATTTGAAATACACACAATAATTGAATTTGCTTCTTGTGAAGCCAAGTGCCAATATATAAATATCAATTTTTTTATACCACATCCTTGGTGATTGCATTAACCCATATAGGGAATTTTTCAACCTTCATACCATCTCTTTCTTTCCCTTCACTACAAATCCTTCTGCATGATTCATGTAGATTTATTATTCCATATCCCCGTGTAGGAATGTTTTCTTCATATCCATCTATTCTACTTCAAAATCAAAAGAAAAAACAACATATAAAAGAAATATAATAGAAGTTAACTTGGCAAGAAGAGAAAAAATTTCACTGAAGTCAATTTCCTCTATCTGAGAATAACATTTTGCTACTAACTGAGCTTTGTATTTCTCCACTTTTCCCTCTTCATTGAACTTCTTATTAAACACCCATTTTCTTCCATTGATCTTTCTTCTAGTCGACAACTCCACTAGATCCCAAGTCTCATTTTTGTCCAAGGTTTCCATTTCTTCAACCATGGATTTTTTCTAGATTTTGTCATCCCCTAAAGACACTACATACCTAATAGTTCTAGGATCATCATCAGTAATAAACAAAGAAAAATTTGAATGGAAATCATATGGAGTATAACTTTCTAGTTTCATTCTTTCCCAAGTCGATCTCCTTAATATTGGAGTATGGGACTCTTCTTCTTCTTATTCTTGTTCTTCTATAGAGTTTGATTCATTATCCTTCAATTCAAACTCTATTTTCTTTGGTTGTTCCTCCCTTGGTAGGACTTCCTATTTGAAAACATCTTTGATTTCTCTAAATACCACATCTCAGCTATACACTACCTTCTTATTTTTTGGGTTCCAAAGCTTATGACCTTTCAGGCCTTTTTTATAGCCAATAAAGATACACTTTTTAGCAATTTTATCCAACTTACTCCTATTTTCCTTTGGAAAGTGTATATAAGAATCATAGCCAAAAATCTTGAGATGTGTTAGAGAGGATTTCTTACCATTCCATACCTCGTGTGGAGTCATGTCATCCAACATTGATGAGGGTGATCAATTTACCAGGTAACACGTGTAATACCCCCAAGTCAAACCCCAATTGTAAATGTACATATAGGCTAGTGAGCCATGATATTTTGTGCCAAAGTGACTTTGTATATATGTTTTGAGGCCAAAGTGTCTGTGTGACTCTTAAGCTGGAGAGTCTAGATGCTAAAAGGAAAACAAGCCTAACATTGTAATATGTAATCACACTTGGATTATTAATAAAAATACAACATTGTTGCAGACCAACCAAACAAAAAGAGTATGGGGGTTATAACTCCACAAGAAGGGAAAAGGGGGCTAAGAGTCTTGGAAGAAGTGCTAATCCAAGGGGCTTAAGCCCAAGGGAATTTTATATTAATATTTTCTAAAGTATGATTATATGATATTTTTATCCTATGTTCCTAAGGATGGAAAACATATCACCAAGTGGGGGCAAGTGGGGACAAGGTAGTTCCCAACATGACATGTGTTAAGTTGGGAACATGAAAATATATAGTGGGAAATTAGTGTAATTCCCATCATTCTAATCATTCTTACCATCACTCTTGTCACACGTACACTTTTCCATCCATCAACCATCATTGTACTTGGGAGGATTTGGAGTTGTTTGTAACTAGTAAACCTGAGTAATTTGAGTTGAAGAAGCAGGTTGTTAGGCCCATGTGCATTTTTAATAAGTGGGTTGTCAGGCCCATGAGCATTCTTTCTTGGTAAGAGAACTATTGGGAATCGTTTTCTTATGTGTCAGGCTGCAACTACAAGGATTTAAAACTGCATGTATAACCTGTTGTTGAAGACCCAAAAGGGAAGTGGGACAGCTGAAGAACTGTTTAGAAGAGAAGGGGTACACTTCCTAGGGTGAGACGGGCTGTGAGGAATGAGAGGTTGTAGGTTGGTTGTTGGATTTGTCACCTTAGTCTTAGATTTTTTGTTGTTTTTTATACCTTGGCCAATATTAGGAGCATTGGCCCTCGTGGATTTTTATCCCCAGCTCGAGGGTGACCTACTACTGAGAGTTTATCAACAACATAGTCTATGGATGGGAGGAAATTCTAAGGTATGCACACAGTTGGTCAATTATGTACAAAAGATACGTGATATTATGTGTTTGCATTAATTCTATGTGATTAATTATGTTGTTCTTGTTATTTGTTTATGGTTTCTTGATATTATAATTATGCTTAAGTTTATATATTGTTAGGACTACATAGGACTACATAATTGTAATCATATGCAAGGCATATTCTAAATTTAATGGTATGAAAGAGAAAATTTTTATGTGGCATAGCCCAGCTTGGGGATGGGGATGCTACAATGTGGTATCAGAGCTCCATTTTCAACACTGAGCTTACATGGGATAGGAAACAAAGTGCAGAAGTGAAATTTAATAAGTATGCATGCAAATTGTTTGACAATATGTCAGAAAGGGATGTATGTAACATGTTTGTAGAAATTACTGTAGTGAAAGTGGGGAAATTTCATGAATAATTTGAGGAATTTAGCCAGGGATTAGAAATACCCCAATTTTTAATGGCATTGTGAACAAATTTGGACCTATAGATGGCCAAATTCCAAATTTACAGTGCAACCATGGAAGAATTGGTGCAAATTCCCCAATTCATGAACGAAATTGGGAGAAATTCACACCTAGGATTGTAAACCAATCATGTAATGGGTTTCCTACAAGGCCAAAATGGTTGTAATTATTTTAATTAAATATTTTTCAATGGAGGATCGAGGAAATAATTACAAATTTGGGCATAAGTGAAAAAATGGAAGAATTTTGAAAATTGGAAAAATTGGGAAAAAAGAGAAATTTTTCTATACGATGACCTTAGCATGACATGGAAGACACATGTTAACTAACAAGGAAAAAATGTGACATTTACTTCCATGGTGGTAGGGACAGGATGAAAAGTACATGATGGCAACATGTGTCATATGCGGTAAGGGAAGGTGACGTGGAGCCGTAGTGGCAGAGTGCATGCCCGACCTATGGAACCCCGATTCTAGACCCACAAAACCCTAATTTCAGGGGAGGGTCCCCTAGTGTTTTTGGAGACCACTAGGGGGGGGTTGTAATACCCCTAGGATGAACCCTAATTGTAAATCTAAATGTGAATATAGGTTGGGGAGTCAAGATATTTTGGGCTAGAGTGTCTTTGTAAATATGTTTTGAGGCCAGAGTGTTTGTGTGGTTATTAGACTGGAGAGAAAGAATGTTAAAAGGATAGTGAGCCTATCAATTTAACATGTAATCACACTTGAATATTAATAAAAACACATCACTGTTGTAGACCAACCTGACAAAAGAGTATGGGGAGATAAACTCCACTAGAAGGGGAAAGGGAGGATAAGAGTCTAGGAGAGGGGCTATGCCAAGGGGTCTTAAGCCCAAAGGAATATTATATTAATATTCCTAAAAAATATAAAGAATAATTTATGGATATAAATATATATCCTAAGTTCCTAATGAGGGGGAACTTATCATCCAAGTGGGGGGGAAAGTGGGCCCAAGGTAGTTCTCAACATGACAATTGTCAAGTTGAGAATATGCATACATATAGGTGGGATATAATATATTTTTCCATCATTCAATAATTATTATATCATTATCTCCTAACATTTGTACTTTGGAGTTGTTTTCAAACTCTGATCCTGGGTAAATTGAGTGGAAGAGGCAATTTTTTAGGCCTGTGTACATTTTGAAGAAGCGGATTGTCAGGACCGTGAGCATTCTCTCCATGTGAGAGAACTGTTGGGATTTGTTCTCTAGGTACCAAGATTCAACTACATGGATATGATACTTCATGTTTGGCCTGTTTCTAGAGCCCTGTAAGGGAAGTGGGGAAGTCAAAGGACTGTTGAGCAGAGAAGGGAACACTTCCTGGGGTAGGACAAGCATGTGGGGAATGAGAGGCTGTAGGATGTATGGTAGAGTTGGAATCTTAATATGAGCATTTATGTTGTTGATATACCTTATCTAGGCTTACGATTCCTTTGACATTGTGGAAGTTTTAGTGCCATATCGGGGGTGACCTGCTACTAATATTTATGAGCAGCAGAGTCTATGGTTGGGAGGAAAGTATGGGTTTGAATGCAATTGGTGAATTTTACAAAATATAAGTGTCCATTATGTGTTTTTTAAATTATTGTGTGCTTATTTATCTCATTTATGTTATGGGTATTTATTGTTTTATCTATACTTAAGTTTATATGCTCTTAGAATTGTGTAGTACTGCGTAATTTTGTGCATATGTAGAGCATTATGTATATTTAATGGTATTAGAGTTGGAATTTTGGTGTGGCATAGCCCAAATTGGGTCTAGGGATGCTACACTGTATTATAAGAGCTCCATTTTTGACACTGAGCCTACATGGGACGCATTAGTAGAGTGTTGAAGACGAAAATTGCAGAAAAATAATTTATGGAGTATGTCTACAATTTGTTTGACAAAATTATTGTAGTGGAATTGGGAAATTTCATGGTAATTTGAAAAAATCAAGATTAGAAATTAGAAATCCCCAATTTAAATTGCTAATTGGATAATTTTAGGTTTGTAAATGTCTGAATTTTAGAGTTGTATGGCAACATGGAGGAATTGGGAAAAATTGGAGCGAAATTTGCGAAAGCCCCAATTTTTGCAACAAAAATTCAAAGGAATTTGACAGGAAAGGGTTGAAATTCTTGTATAGAAGTCGAATCGATGGTTAGAAGGCCAAAATTGGCCACATTGAGATTAATTATAGATCTCTAGTTGGGGATGGAAAAAAACAATTGAAATTGGGCTTTTTTGGGCATTTGTTATTAGGAATTTTGGAAAAATTGGAAATTTTTGACAATTTTTCCATATGATGATGCCAACATGACATGGGGGCCACATGTCAACTGATGTGGTATATGGGTGACCTGTAATACCATGTTAGTAGGGGCATGGTGGTAGGTAGATAGTGGCAACAATGGCAGAGGTGGTGGGTAATTAGATGACAAGTTGCAGGTGAGGTGGAGTCACGATGTCGGGCACTCCTCTGTATGGTGGAACCATGGGTTTGGACTCATGGAACCATGATGTGGGGGGTTCCCTTGGTGATTTTGGAAACCACTAGGGGGGCACAATTTACCACATGTTTCCATTTCACACACCAAAAAAATGATGGTTTCCTTTGCGGATCGCCCCTTTTTGTCAATGGTCGGTAGGTTGGGGGGGGGGGGACGCGATGTGATGATGATCGTTGATCACCACTAACACCCTCTGATCCTCGGTCGTTGGATAAAAGTAGTGTGAAATTCAATGAAAACATGGAGAATGGGTGTGGGATGGGGCCCTCCCATCCCCCACAACCCATAAAGTATTTCCACATAGTAAGCCAAGGCTGCGGGGCATGAAAAATAAAGTGTGTGTCAATGGGGGTAGAAATAGAGAAACACAAAGGCTAATGTGTAATTACAAGTGGGAAAGTGAGATAACATAGTGCCACATCAAGGTTCCAATTGGACTAGGGAAGCCATGCCAACATCCCAGTCAACGATATTTAAATAAATTTCTTAGAAATTATTGAACATTATTGGAAAAATATAGTGATTTCTAGGTCATGTTTTTGCATGCCATTTTTAGAGGCATAAACAATTTTTTTTGGAAATCTAATTCGTACAAAACTGCATGTCCTTTTAGGACATAATTTTCTACATCTAAAATGGTAGGTCTTAGAGAGATCTTTCTAACGATGTAAACTATTTTTCAAATAGAGAATGCATGAGAGAGTTACAACCCAAATAGTGGAGGGTAATTGTTTTGTACCAGTTCACTTTGAGGGTCATAGATTCATGCTTTGGAATCAGATTGGGGAACAAAAGTAGTCTAGGAAATATCTCAAGCCATATAATACAACCATGTAGTTAAATTAATATTCTAGATACCAAAAAGTGTACAGGAGGACGCATAAGGCACATGTAGAATTTAGGGCTAAGGAGAAGATGAAAATATGCATGGGAATAGATACAAATTGGACCTGGTTGAAGGGTGTGCAGAAGGATAAACTGGGTAATGATTAAATGGCCACAAATTTCTGCTCAAGACTAAGAATTGAGAAAGAAATAAGTCATTGGAAAGGTATTGAACAAAAGAGTTCATATTTTCACCAAGAAATGTGAATTGAGCTATATACTTCACAGGAAATCAAAAATACTATTCATGGTGTATTTAAAGGGAAACATGGTGCACAATATTTATAGATTTGTTAAATTAATTATTCTAATAAATCATGTTTCCTACACATTTTACAGAGTTAAAGGAAAGTAGAATATACCAGAATCAACAAAGAGAAAATAGGCATGGAAGACACGTAGAGAACTTACAACCATGAAGATGAATGTAGAGGGTTGTTTGTTGGCATGGGTTATGAAGGTACATAATTCAATGGGCATAAAGAAGGAAAGGAGGAGAGCATGAACTTGGTGGAGACTATAAAGATTCTAAAAAAATATGTCCAAAGCTATAGATCTAAAAATGAGAGGATTATGAAAGCCAAGGATAGAGAATAAAATGGATAAGGAGACATAATCAAGCAAGTCAAGGATTATAGGTATCTTAATAAAATAATAGTAGTAAGACGTGTTTATAGGCATCCCCATCACTCCCCAAGGCATTCAGTTAGGAGAGAAAACAATAGTTCAAGTCCATCTCCTGTCAGAAAGAATAAAAAGAGGTCCAGGGTAGATGAGCTACAAGGAGAAATGAATAAGATTGAGCCTCCTACCTTTGATGGTGAGCACAAGAAACATGAGGATGCAAAGAATTGGATATTAGGAACGAGGAAATATTTTCAATTGCATAATTACTCCTCACAAGAAGAAGGGAGAATCATAATCTATCAAATCAAGGGGAAAGCATCAATGTGGTTGGAACAGTTTGTGAAAGTGCAACACATCAATGAGAAGAAGATTACTTGGAGGGAGTTCAAGAGGTATTTTCAAAATAATTACTTAAACAAGAGTTATTATGATAGCAATATGAAGGATTTATTCGAACTCAAGCTTGGAAGTATGACCATGGATGAGTATGAAAGGAATTTTTTAGAGCTGTTGAAATATGTGGACTTCATTAAGGACGGACATGTCAATATTCAAAGGTACCTGAGTGGGATTCCATCAATTTTTAGTGATAATATATAGTATGATGATCTCAAGACACTGGAGGAAACCATAAGGAGAGATAAATCCCTCTATGATTAGCATAGAGGAAGTCAAACGTTTCAAAAGGATTGGGAAGAAAAAAAGAAAAAAAATATTGAGAATAAGAAGACGGGGACCAAGCCACCATTCTTTAGAAATAATTCTCAGGGAAAACCATATTCCAAGGATCCCAGAATGATAGAAGAAATGTGGAAAATACCAAGGAAATAGCCTATGAAATGTTGGGGTTGCAAGGGAGATCATATGTATAGATATTTCCCTCATAAAGGTGAAAAAGTGAGGATTGTCCACAATGTATATCAAGTTGATACAATTAAAGACATGGGAAGATATGTGTCAAAGATCTATGCAACCCTAGACAAGAAGCAAGCTAACTTCCAATCCCATATTATTGAAGTGGAAGGTAATATTAATGACAAACCCATTTCTATTTTAATTAATTTAGGAGCTAGTCATAGTTATCTAGATCCTAAGATCATGGAAATATTTCAATTACCAAGAATAAAGCTTGGGAAATATTGGTTGGTACAACTAGCTACAGGAGCTAAAAGAAGAATTAATGAGATGGTTAAGTAATTTCCTATCTACATGCATGGGATGAGCACAAGGGAATATTTGAATATCACACCTTTGGGCTCATATAATTTCCTCATTGGTATGGATTGATTCGAAAATAATCATGTTGTCCTAGACTGTTGTAATAAGGAATTTAATTTCTTGGATGAGGAAGGAAACTTGAGGATAGCTCAGGGTATTCCAAGAGAAGTAATTATTGTATAATTTCATACTTGCAACTGAAGAAAATCCTAAGGAAAGGATGTCAAATATTTGCAACACATATGGAAGAGATACCTAAGGATAAAGTTCCAAGAATTGAAGACTATGGTGTCCTAAAAGAGTTTGAATATGTATTTAGAGAAATACCAGGGTTTCCACACAAGCAAGATATCAACTTCTGTAACACCTTGTTTCCCCCAAATTTGTAATTGATCCTAATACAGGAATTACCATGCTAAAGCATGATGAAAATGTGAACGTATGATGTGAAGGGACCTTATGAAGAAGGTCGATAAATGTAAATAACATTATGAATTTATATTACAGAACTGATGAGAGGGGATGTGCAGAAAAAGAGAACACGATGGTGGTGGAAGGCACCTGAAAAGGTGGTGTTAACTTCCACTGAGAATTAAATACCGTATTTGGACTCCACTGGCCCAGAGAACCAAAAGAGGCTCGCTAGCCCTGAAATAAATTCCTTCCAGGCTGGTAGATTGATGGCTTGATGAGGGATGGGGAGGTGAACCGCCTATCCGTAGAGCCATCATGAATGACCAGCGCAAGGGTAATCGTGCCACATGCAACCTCGGGAGAGGATAAGGCGTATGG
>JZKD02S1602417.1:786407-809160 GCA_000966675.3 Picea glauca
GGAGTTCAGCATATCGGGGTTTTCGAATACATAGAACTCTTGCCACCCGGAATCGCGATCCACGATTTACCGACAAGATCTGAGTCGTCCATCTGAGGGAAAGGTGTCGGAGATCAAGGCGCTATCGGAGTTTGACACATTGGAAAATCGGGGTTTCTAAGGACATGGAATGCTTGCAACAGGAAATCACGATCCGTGATTTCCCGACGGGATCAATGCCGTCCATCAGCGAGGACGCGTGGCGAAAGATCCCAGAGAGTCGAAATTTGGCATATCGGGAATCGGCGTATCGGGGATTTCAAGGACATGAAACCCTTACATTACAAAACCACGATATGCGAATTCCCGACACCATCATAAGCCGTTTATCCAAGGGATGCGTGTCGAGCATCCGGAGGGAGTCGGGAATCGGGATACTGTGGGTCCCGTAGACGTGGGTCTTGTGACATGGGAAACCCCGTATCCCCGATGGGAATAAGGTAGTGGTCACGAAGTGGGTCATGTGGACCAGGGGCTAAGCCAGTGGGGCTACCGTGACCAGAAAGGTGCATCGCGAATCGGGAATCGGGATATCGCGAGCCCCGGGTATAGGTGTTTTGTGTCATCGCAAATGCGAAAACCCCGATGGAAGGTGATATGGCTACAGTCATATGGTAAGTGGTCATGTGGACCATGGTATCGCCAAAGGGGGGGGGGATAGCCAGTGTAAAGGCGCATCGAGAGTCCAGGGGACTTGTGCGCCATGACATTGAAAGGCGTCAAACCCCGACAAGAATTAAGACTGTGGTCTTGTGAACGTTGTGGTCATATTGACCAGGACTTAGCCCAGAAAGCCAATACGCTAGGAGCACATTGGGGATCGGAGGATCAAGAGTTCCGGGTACATGTGCACCTTGGCACCACAAACTCCGAAACCCCGATGAGAAGATGTTGTATGGTCATATAGGAACCGGTCGTGTGGATCAAAGGCTTAGCCAAGTGGGGCTGAGGCAACCAAGGAATGAATCAGAGATCGGCGATCGGTGATTGTAGTTTCCAAGACATCATGGGTGTCAAAACCCTGATAGAAGGAACCCCGAATCCTGATATTGAACCAGGGATTGGCATTTCGCTAAGGCAGGTTTATGGGAACTTCTCAATTGTGGGAGATTAACCCAAAAAAATTTTAAATTATGATAGTGGGTGTGTTACAACTTCTCTATCAATCGGATGTCTGCATTAGCCCCAACATCCAAGACACCTTATAGGATGAGTACTCCAAAATTGAAGGAATTGCAAATGCATCTTGAAGAGATTTTGAAGAAGGGGTATATACGCCCAAGTGTAGTACCTTGGGGTTCCCCAATATTATTTGTGAAAAATAAGGATGGGAAATTGAGGCTTTGCATTGAATTCAGACGGATGAATAAAGCGATTGCAAAGAACAAGTATCCTTTTCCAAGGATAACTAATATTTTTTATTAGCTGAAGGATGCAAAAATATTCTCCAAGATTTACCTCGGGTCAAGATATCATTAGGTGAGTATTAAATAAGAAGAAAATATCAACAAGACATCCTTCAAAATGAGGTATGGACATTATGAGTTCACAATGGTTCCATTTGGGTTGTCAAATGCACCAACTATATTCATGTGATTAATGACGAGTATTTTCATATGTTACTTTAGATAAGTTTGTCTTTTTATTTTTGGATGACATACTTGTTTACTCTAAGTCTAAACAAGATCATGAACAACACTTAAGGATGGTACTACAAGTATTGAGGGAGCATCAACTATATGCAAAGTTAAGCAAGTGCTCATTCTACCAGAAGAAGATACATTATTTTGACCATATCATGTCAGAGGAAGGGATACAAGTGGATATGGAAAATATAAGATCCATTGAGGGATGTCCAATACCATAGAATGTCTCATAGGTGAGATATTTCATGGGACTTGTAGGTTGATATAAAAGATTTATTGAAGGTTTCTCAAATATTGCACACCAAATCACATCTTTGCAAAAGAACGATGTGATATTTGAGTGGACCTCTGATTGTGACATAATATTTCAACACTTAAATATCTTGTTTACAAGTGCACCAATTTTGATGATTGTTGATCCAAATGATAATTTTGTTGTATGCACCGATGCATCCAAGGAAGGGCTTGGAGGAGTCCCTACTCAGAATGGGCATGTAGCATGCTATGAATCAAGGAAGTTAAAAGAACATGAGAGACACTATGCCACTCATGATCTATAATTGGTAGCTATAGTACATGCCTTGAATATGTGGAGGCACTATCTCATGGGAAAGTGATTTGAGTTGAGGACAGACCATAGTGGTATGAAATATTTGTTTGGAAAACTAACTTTGAATGCTAGACAAAGTAAATGGTTGGAGTTCCTTATTGAATATTCCTTTGATATAAATCATATCAAAGGAAAAGAAAACAAGGTGGTTGATGAACTCAGTAGGAGGGTGCATGAGATGCATGCTACAACCATTATCATATATAAATCTAATTTAAAAGATATAGTTTTAGAAGCTGAAAAATCATATCAACACTATGTGGAGATAAGAGAAAAATTACAATAAGGTAATTTACAACAAAAAATCGAAGATTATGAGATAAGGGAGGACATGAGTTTCTTGTACAAAGGAAGAGTTTATGTGCCTAATTTTCAGGAGATAAAAAATTTTGGTACTAAGAGAGATGCATAATGTTTCTTATGCTGGGCACCGAGGTTATGAAAAAACAATTACAATAGTAAAGAACCAATACTTTTGGCCAAGTATGAAGAAACATGTGGTTGATTATATAGACAAGTGTTTGGAATTTCAAAAGGTCAAGACTGAAAAAAAACACCCAACTGGTTTTCTACAATGATTACCCATTCCTGAGTGGAAATGGGAAGTTGCAACAATGGATTTCTAACTAAGCTTCCCAGAAAATCCAAGCAACATGATTCCATCATGGTGGTGGTGGATAAGCTCTCTAAAGCTACTCATTTTATTTTTGTGAAGCTAACTCGTAAGGAAGCAAACATTGCAGATATTTATATGAGGTAAATTGTCAGGATACATGGTGTGCCTAAGGAAATTGTTTCTGACAAAGATCCCAAGTTTACATCAAATTTTTGGAATAGGTTATTCAAATTTTATCACAACATATCATCCAGAATCAGATGGGAAAACAAAGAGAGTCAATCAGGTGATCGAGGACATGTTGAGGATGTATGTGATGGATAACCATCAAATTGGGAAGATGATCTATGTCTAGTTGAGTTTTCCTATAATAATGTCTATCGTGCATCTTTAAAGATGAGCCCATTTGAGGCTGACCATGTTTTATTGAAAGTGAAGGCCAAGAGAAGTTCCTTGAAGTTGGGGAGTTGTTAAAAGATAGAAGCATGTTATTGTGGGTCATTTGAGATTCTGGAAATGATTGGCTCCGTTCCATACATTCTTGCAATAACTGTATCCATGTGAATTCATAATGTATTCCATGTATATTTGATTAAAAAGTATGTGTCTGGTGCTAATCATGTAATTGATTGGAATTTGATTTAGGTGGAGAAAGAAGGATACTTCCTAGTAAAGCCGATGTGAATATTGGATCAGAAATTCAAGTTGCTCAAGAATCAAGAAATAGGGCTAGTAAAGGTCGAGTGGACCTTTTATGGTCCTGAAGATGCAACATGGGAGCATGAAGAAGCCATGTGAGTAGAGTACCCTCATATTTTTGAATACTTTTGAAGGTTTTGATTATACATGTGTACATAATTCACCGAGGACAATGCATAAATAAGGGGGAGGGGAATTTATCACCCCTAGGCTAGACCCTGATTGTAAATGTAAATGTGAATATAGGCTAGTGAGATAGGATATTTTGGGCTAGAGTGAATTTGTAAATATGTTTTGAGGCCAAAGTGGTTGTGTGGTTATTAGGATGGAGATCCTGAATGTTAAAATGTCAATGAGCCTATCATTGCAACATGTAGTCACACTTGGATATTAATAAAAATGCATCACTGCAACAGAACAACCAGACAAAAGAGTATGGGGGGATAGACTCCACTATAAAGGGAAAGGAGGGATAAGAGTCTAGGAGAGGGGCTAATCCAAGGAGGCTTAAGCCCAAAGAAATATTATATGAATATTCCTAAAAATTATAAAGTCTAATTTATGGATATAGATATATATCCTAAGTTCCTAATGAGGGGGAATATATCACCTAAGTGGGGGGGGGGGGGAACATGGTCCCAAGGTAGTTCCCAACATGGAAAGTGTCAATTTGGGAACATGCATACATATAGTTGGGAAATAGTGTATTTTTCCATCATTCACTCTCTATTCTATCATTCTCTCCTACCATATGTACCTTCCTACATCTATTAGCCATACCTTTACTTGGGAAGATTTGGATTTTTTTTCAACCAATAAACCTAGGTAAATTGAATGTAAGAGGTGAGTTGTCAGGCCTATGTACATTTTGAATAAGCAGGTTGTTGGGCCCATGAGCATTCTCTCGAGGTGAGAGAACTGTTGGGATTTGTTCCCTAGGTGCCAAGATGAAACTACAAGGCTCTAAGACTTCTTATCCAGCCTATTGTTGAATCCCTAGAGGAGAATTGGGGTATTCGAAGCATTTTTTAGGAGAGAAGGAGAACACTTTCTGGGGTGGGATAGACATGTGGAGAATGAGAGGTTGTAGGTTGTATTGTAGAGTTGGCACCTTAATCTGAGGATTTTTGTTGTTGATAGACCTTATCCTGGCTTAGGATTCCTTTTCCCTGGTGGAGATTTTAGCCCCATCACGAGAGTGACATACTGCTAAGATTTATGAGTAGTAGAGTCTATGGTTGGGAGGAAAGTATGAGGTCTACATGCAGTTGGTGACTTCTAAAAAAGACAAGTGTTTATTATGTGTTTTTTTTAATTACTGTGTGTTTATTTCTCATTTATGTTATGTGAATTTACTATTTTGGTTATACTTAAGTTTAAATGTTGTTATAATTGCACAGGGTTGCATAATTATGTGCATATGCAGAACATTCTGTATATTTAATGGTATCAAAGTTGAAAATTTGGTGTGGCATAGCTCAATTTGGGGCTAGGGATGCTACAGGGCCCAAATTGCACCACATGATACCACGTCAGAAACTAAAAATCAATGGGTTTCTATTTCATACCCCCCATTTGTTAATGGTCGGTAGGTTTTTTGGGGGGAGGGGGGCAAAATGTGATGGTGACCATTGATTGGTACCAACCCCCTCTAATCCTCCACCGTCGGATCATACTGGCATGCAATTTTACACGTGCGTGCAAATTTGGTGTGGGATGGGGTCCACCCATTCTGATGAAAAATGAAAATGTGCCACATGGTAGCATGGCTATGGGGTCGAAGAAAAAAGTAAGATATTCACGTGAGGTAAAAGAAAGAGAAGGTAGGAGGTGATGGAGGTCAATGAGGCAAGGCCAAGTAGGCAGGGAGATAACATCGAACATGAGAAATATATGGAAATATGTCAAGACATATAAGACATCCATGGATTTAAATTAAGATTATGGGTACCAAAAAGTGCATAGGAGGACGTAAAAGACACATGTAGCATTTAGGGCTAAAAATATAAATTGGCCTAAAACTTCAATAGGTTGTATCTATCAACCCGGAGCTTGGATTAAAGTGAAAATTGGTCAAGTTTTCAAAAATATGATTATGAAGGAACCCAATTGAGCTCCTTTCATAAGTCCAAAAGAGAAGGTGAAAATATGCATGGGCATAGATAAAAATTGCACCTGGTTGAAGGGCATGCAGAAGGATAAATTGGGTAACGATTAAATGCCCATAACTTTCTGCTCAAGACCCAGGATTGAGAAAGAAAGTAGTCATTGGAAAGTTCTTGGATAGAGGAGTTCATATGTTCACCTAGAAATGTAAATTGGATAGTCAAATTCACAATAAGTAAGAAATACTATTTCTAGTGCATTTAAAGGGAAGAATGGTGCATAAATTGATAGATTTGTTAAACTATTATAGTCTAACAAATCCTATTGTCTGCACTTTTTTTAGGGTGAAGGGAAAACAAATCAAAACAATATTAGCAAGGAGATAAAAGACATGGAAGACGCACAAAGAATCTACAACCATGAATATGAAGTCAAGGGGTTGTGTTTAAGTATGGGTAATGCAGGTATATAATCAAATGGGCATGGATAAGGGAAGGAGGATAGCATGAATTTGGAGAAGTCCTTAGTCAAAATATACATGTGATATGATATGAATCAAGGAAGTTAAAAGAACGTGAGATAAATTATGCCACTCATGATTTAGAATTTGAAGGCATAATGCATGCCTTGAAACCATGGAGGAACTATCTCATGGGAAAAAATATTTTAATTGAGAACGTACCATAGTGGTATGAAACATTTGTTTGGATAGCCAAATTTGAATGTCATACAAAGTAGATGGTTGGAATTCCTTTGCGAGTATGACTTCAAGATAAATCATATCAATGTAAAGAAGAACAAGGTGGATGATGCACTCAATAGGATGGTGCATGAGATGCATGATATAGCCATTAGCATGTAAAAATATGATTTGAAAGATAGAATTTTGAAAGATGAAAAATTAGATCAACATTATATGGAGACAAAGGAAAAATTACAACAAGTTAATAATCAACTGAAAATTCAAGATTACGAGATAAGTGAGGATGGAATCCTCATGTACATTGGAAGATTTTATGTTCCTAATTATACATAAATGAATACTCTAGTGCTAACAAAGATGCATGATGTGGCTTATGTTGGGAACCCAGGGTACCAGAAAAAAATTGTAGCTATCAAGAGATAATATTTTTGGCGTCGAATGAAGAAAGAGGTGGCTAAGAATATAGACATATGTTTAGAATGTTAGAAGGAAAAGGTTGAGCATAGGAATCCATCTAATTTTCTACAACCATTTCCCATTCTAGAGTGGAAATGAGAAGTGGTGATAATTGATTTCATCACCAAGATGCCCAGAACATCCAAGCAACATGATTTCATCATAGTGGTGGTGGATAAGCTCACTAAAGTTGTTGATTTCATCGATTAAAGCTAACTCACAAGGAAGTTAATATTGCATATATTTATATGAGGGAAATTTCCAGGCTACATGGTGTGCCCGAGGAAATTGTTTCTAACATTGATCCCAAGTTTACATCAAATTTTTGGAAGGGATTATTCAAAGGATTTCAGACAAATATGAAATTTAGCACAGTCTATGATACAGAGTCATATGGGAAAACATAAAGGTTCAATCAAGTGATTGAAGATATGATAATGATGTATGTGATGGATAAACCATCAAAATATGAATATTACCTACACTTAGTTGAGTTTTCCTATAATAATGGGTATTAGGAATATTTTAATATGATCCCATTTGAAGCATTATATGGTAGAAAGTGCAACATGCTAGTTAGTTGTGATAACCCAACAGAATATGTTGTGGTTGGGCCAGAATTGCTCAAGGAAATGGAAGAAAAGATGATGAATATTAAGCATAATCTAGAGGTTACTAAAGATAGGAAGAAAAACTATGCAGATAAGGGCATAACTCAAAGTGAGTTTAAAGTGGCTGAGCATGTTTTCTTAAAAGTGAAATCCAAGAGAAGTTCCCTGAAGTTGGGGAACTTTTCAAAGATGAAAACATGTTATTTTGGACCATTAGAAATCCTAGAGAGGATTGGTCATGTTGTATACATTCTTGCATTGCCTACATCCATGTGCATTCATAATGTATTCCATATTTTTTTTCTTAAAAAGTATGTACTTGATGTTAATCATGTAATTGATTGGAATGTGATTTAGGTGGAGAAGGATACTTTTGAGTTCAAATGGTGTACATATTGGATTGGAAATTCAATATGCTACGAAATCAAGCAATAGGGATGGTAAAGGTTGTAATTTATCTGATTCGAACCCTTTGTAATTGTACATATAGGCTATTGAGTCGTTGATACCAATTGTAAATGTAAATGTACATTTAGGTTGGTGAGCCATTGGCACTAAGTTTTGGTGTTGCACGCACCTGAGTAGTGCACAGAGGATTATTATCAAAGACAGGGTGCACACATTTCATAGTGTTGCACGCACTTGGGTAAGTGCGCACATTTCATAGTGTTGCGCACACTTGGGTAAGTGGGTGGGAATGACTTGGGAGTGAAAACAAAGCTGATTTATATCTATATATATATATATGACTGTATATGTATTGAGGTCATAGATCCTCTGTGAGAATGAGGTTGGTGAGGCACGACGCAAATAGGCCAGTGTGCCTATCCATGCAAAGTGTAATCATACTTAGTCATTAATAATATTAGATCGTTGTGTGTAGATAGACTCAGACGAAAAGATATGGGAGGATAAATCCACCAGAAAAGGAAAAAGGAGGGAGAGACTATATATGTGTGTGTGTGTGTGTGTGTGTGTGTGTGTGTGTGTGTGTGTGTGTATTGAGGTCAGAGATCCTCTATGAGTATGAGGTTGGTGAGGCAGGATGYAGATAGGCCAGTGTACCTATCCATGCAAAGTGTAATCATACTCAGTCATTAATAATATTACATCGTTGCATGTAGATAGACTCAGACGAAAAGAGATGGGGGGATAAATCCACCAGAAAAGGAAAAAGGAGGGAGAGACTTATGTCTTAGGGAATATTTTATAATATTTCTGGAAAAGTGTATGTTATGGATAATTATTTTATCCTAAGTTCCTGAGGGTAGGGAATGCGTCACCAAGTGGCTTAATATGCTTTTGAAGTTGACAAGTGTTGATATTAAGGCATGTGATATATATTTTTGGCCTTAGTGTATTTTGCGAAGATAATTCATTCATGGAGGAATTCATTTTGGGGAATGATTATTCATGATTCACTTTATTGTGAGTAGAAGGGGTATGGAAAATATGATTATTACCTTATCTCAAAAAAGAAACTTGTAAGGGATTTTTGTTTTGTATGCAGATTCTTTATGTCGAAGAAGTGGGTTTTTAGGCCCGTGAGCAGTCTCTTTGGGTGAGAGATTTGTTGTTGAAGAGGCATGTTTTCAATCCCATGAGCACATTGATCTCCAGGTGAGAGTTTTGTTGATAATTGTTCCTTGGTGCATTAGGCATTAGATGCAGGGCTCAGATATTTCATGTCTGACCTGTTGTTGGTAACCCTAGAAGGGAAGTGGGGCAGATGAAGGATTGTTGAGAAGAGAAGGGGCACACTCAATTGAATATAGAAGGGGTGTGCAGTTATTTTAGTTAATTCTTCTACTTAAAGTTGTGTTAAAGGGATAAATTTAGTATGGTGCAATTCAATTTGAGGTTGACTGCATTACTTCAAGTAATGTTGCATAGATGAGTGTTTAATATAGAATCTATGTGGTGTATTTTCATAGTAGATTTGTTCAGAAATATGTTGGGTGATGTTACATTATGTTTGGTTAGGGATACATCAGTTGATATGGGTGGCATAGCCCAACTTGGAAGGTTGGGGATGTTACGGTTTGGTATCATAAGTATAATTAAGGAGGAGTTGTAGTAGTGAGACCCAACCTAGGAGACTAGGTACATTACAGTTTGGTATCAGAGCCATTGGTTCAACACGGTACCTATATGGGTTAGAGGTCAACAAGAAGCATCAAATATCTATTTTTAACATTGAGCCTATATGATTTCAGTTCTATTTAAGACAAAATTTGGATTGGTAAGTGATCAAATTTGGAATTTCATCATGGCCATGGTGCGCATTAAATAATAATGCATAGATGTGCATGCTAAATGTTGGATATTTTAGGGTGCGACACTAAAACTATGCAGTAAACAATGGTGAATAGGTTTGTGCACTAAAGGTTTGGGCCTATGCAGAACAAATTTGTGGTGCATGTGCACTACTAATATGCGATGTACAAGTTAAATATTGACATCATACATTGGTGTGTGTTGAATACTAGTGCACGGGTGGGCTTCAGAAGAAAGGATTCTGACAAGACAATGCAGATTTTTAATGAAGGTGTATCATGAATTCATCTAATAAATCTTGTTTCCTGCACATTTTGCATAATTATCAGCCATTAGAGTAGGATAGAATTAGTGTAGAAATTCAAAAGCATGGAAGATGCATAGAGGACTTACAGTCTCGATGATGAATTCAGGGATTTGTATGTTGGTTTATGTGTTGATGGTACATAATCCATGGAGGATCACATGAACATGGTAGAAACCATAAAAGAAATGAAAAAATATGTCCAAAGCTATAAATTTGTTTATGAAAGGATTATGAAATACAAGGTGCAACAAGATGAATTCAGTGTCAAGTTGATGAAAAGTTTGGACATAATAGAAAATAAAATGGATAAGGAGACATAGACAAGTAGGTAAAGAAGTTGCAAGTCTCATGATGAGAAAATAGGAGAAGAATGAAGTGTTGTTAGGAATCAAACTCACTCACCAAAGAATTCTTTTAGTGAAGTGTGTAGTAGCTCAAGTCCATCTCCTGTCTGAAAACATAAGAGAATGGCTAGGGTGGATGAGCTACAAGGAGAAATGAATAAGATCAAGCCTCCTAGATTTGACGGTGAGCACAAGAAGGATGAATATGCAGAGATTTGGTTGTTGGGTATGAGGAAGTACTTCCAATTACATAATTATTTTGCGTAGGTATAAGGAAGAATTTCCATCTATCATCTAAAAGGAAAGGCATCAATGCGGTGGGATAAGTTCATGCAAGTGAAACATGTTAATGACAAGAAGTTTTCTTGGAGGTAGGTCAAGAGGTATTTCCAAAAGAAATACTTAACCAAGCAATACTATGACAAGAAAATTAAGAAGTTATTTGAAGTCAAGCTTGAGAGTATGACAATAGAGGAGTATGAAAGAATATTCTTAGAGTTACTGAAGTATGTCTCATTCATCAAGGATGAGCAAGTTAAAATTCAAAGGTAGTTGAGTGGGATGCCCTCATTTATTAGTGAAAATATACAATATGATGATACGAAGAAATTGGAAAAAACAATAAGGCGCGCTAAATGTATTTAAGGCCCCCCTTTCTGTCATAACATAGTACTCTCCTTCAAAAAGATTTGTCCTCAAAGATTTGCAATTAAAGGATTCTCATGTGATGAAACCAAGTAATATTATTTTATTATGTTCCATATTTATTCATTCCATTGTTTATGATCTATCCATCCAAAATCAATTATTTTTGGTCTTAATCCTTGGTGTCTATTTGTTGCATAATTTTATTTCCATTGATTCTATGTATTGTTGTTGAAGCTTCTCCAATTTGCAGTGGTTGTTGGTTTATGATAATATCTTGTTGAAGAGTAGTTTGGTGATGCCTTTTTCCATGAATATTGATAAGTATTCCATATTATTCATTGATAATGTTGATGTCAACCTTATTGTCTTCCTTGAAAGGTATCCTGATAATGAGGGTGTTGATATGGTTCCACTTTTGACAGTTTTTCTTCATTCTGCATGTGCATTTCCTCTATATTATTTCCAGAGACAATGGAATCCTCTATCTTCCTTTCTTTCTCTTTGATTGTTCTAGCCTTGAATATAATACCATCATATTTGTCATGTACATCCTCTAGATGGAGTTCAACTTCTTCAAGTATCTTTTGGCGACCTTCTTGAATCTTGTCTTCTTTCTCCTTTTGAAGATTCAATGTCACCCCATTTATCAAATTTTGACGTCCTTCTTCAATTATGGATTTCATTTCTAATTTTACCTCATTAGTGTTTAGGGATTCCTCAACCTTCTTGAAAATTTCCTCTTGCAGTATTTTGGTAGATTCTTCATCCAAGATCCTTATTTGTTCTTTATTTTGACAATTCTTATTTTCTTCTTTCAATTTATTAACCTCATCCAATATTTTTTTATTATGGCTTCGTAATCTACATATATCTTCATCTTTATTTTTCAAATCTTCCCTTGATTCATCTGTTTCCCACTTTCCTTTGCTAGTCTTTTCTTGCTTTAGGTTCTTCACCTCCTTAATGAGTGATTAACTAAGGGATATTATATTAGATATCTCCTCACCCTTGTTCTTAATCTCTTCATTTTCTTCTTTTAATTCATCTTGAATTCTATTCATTTCCTCCATATTTTTATCCTTAATCCATTTATTTGAGAAGAGTTCTTCAAATGTTTCCCATTTGCAGTGCCATCTAGTATCTTAATAAAAATTCATCCACCACTTCCAAGATTCATCAAAAAAATAATTTGTTTCCTTTGAAGGAGTCATATCATATTATTTTACCAACCTCAACCATTCCATAGGATTTATTTCATCTTTTTCTCCATCTCCTGTAAATTTAGGTATTTCCATTGATTCTTAATTAAGGTCTAATCCCAACCCTTAAATCACAACCTTAACTGATCTCAAATAGTTATAATACTTGTTCTAATATGTTATTCTATGTTTTATATTTCCAATGGATTTTGAATTAGCTCAATGATACATTCCAATCAAAAGTTATGATAGCTTTAAGTGAACATACCTTTGAAACCTTGATCTGGAGTCTGTCCTCCTAGCTGACCTTCCTTCTGATGTATCTCTGCAATTTCGGCCCTTTTGAGTCTAAAATTGTGACCTATAGTACTATGAAATGTATTATTTTCAATGCCATGGGTCTGACCAAAATTGGATGTGCCAAGTGGAATTTATGGTAACTTCCCCACACCTTGCTGATTTTTGGCACTTTCAGGAGAGCAAACGTGTACAACATGCCACATGCAAAATATTTGATATTCGATTCTAAAAAATGTACCAAAAATACAAAATACTTTCCAATATCCAATGAAATAGGTCTCACACAATGTTTATCCTCTCTGAAGAAGATATGACTATTTTTCCTGGAACACATGTTTGAGACTAGTTAATAGGACTAGTCAGATACCCTATCTTCCACAGGGTGTATATCTAAAAGTATGAAGACCTCGAAGCTGAAATTTTTACCACATATACCTTGATATTTATTCTAAATAACCTATGATATTCATAGTTGGAAATAGACCCCCCAAAAAAGGTATAGTGAAAATGATAGTATGTCGTTCTTAAGGAAGCAAAACCCTAGTATCAGTGTTCTAAAACCAAATGCAGTGAACCAAATTATTAAATTATCATACTAGAACAAAAGTACACACCATGTACAAAATGTGAGCATGGAGCACAAATCCAAGATAGATAAGTTACACAATAAATCCTTAAAGAATAGGGTAACCCCCTCTAAATAACCAAATACCTTTATACATCACAATTCACCTCCTAATAATGAATACATGATCTCTTATATATATACCTATTCACACTTGCACATGAGCCCCTTTTCTAATAGGAATACCCCATTACATACATATTTACACATTAAATGTATATTTAGGACCATATATTCCCCCCCTTGAGTCATAATAGATCAACACGTCTACAACATTGTTGAAAGCATTTTATGGTCACATGTTCTAGCCTCATGGAATAATTATCGCCTTACCCATCGAGTTAGGTGGTGAGACTATCTCTATTTTGTTTTTCCATAGAGGTCATTGATGCACCTCTTGAGTATAATTTTATAATCGAGCGTACTTGGTTCTACTATATGACTACAGTTTTTGCATTGGTCTTTAGGGTCTTAGGATTCCCTGAGTAAGGGAAAATAGTGATGATCGATCAACTTGCATTATGTACCCCAGAACTTAGACCCATTATGGGGTGAAATGTACCCTTTTCCAATGATACTCAACAATATTTTATACATGTTGGTGCAGGGATGTTCAAATATCCTTCACTTATGGGTATATTTACCCTTCCCCCACCATATCCTATTGCAACTATCACACCTATCAACATGATTTCATCATTAACTAGTGGATACCTTGGGTCTTTTGATCATTGGGTGGTACCTCATCCCAAGGATGTTGATTCATTTGGAGCATTCATGTCTCTTACTCTAGTAGAGATTTCCTATCATGAGATCCAGTCATCCTCCATTGGATCTGATTTAGATTCCCCTTGAGATGTGGAGTCTGATCAGTACCCAAGGCCTTCCTGGACCCTCACTCCACCATATTCAAACAACTTCCTAGATCTTGAAATTCCATCCAATGAAGCTATCATGGAAGTCATGGTTTCACACGATATGCCATGGTAGGATTTTCACCATCGCATGTCTTTCCTCCCTAATTTGGAATGGTTAGAGGATGACATTATAAATCCTATTGCCTTTGATAATTTTCAATGGTACCAATCTCCCATTATGATTCATGATGTATTTTCAGAAGGGAATTTGGATTATATATTGAAAACTATACCCATTGAAATTTCCCTAAAGATAGGTATTGTTGAACACACCCTGATTGGTGTTGACTATTCTCCCCAAGAAATTGAACTATGAACGACCCTATTCAAATAATTACACAATATTTTTTCTTTGTCCTATGAAGAGATTCTTGGAATTGACCCCCATATTATCGAACATGAAATTAAGATGTATGAAGTATCCAAGTCATCCTAGAAAAATCTCTCGCTAGTCAACCCAAAGAAAGTTGTTATCATCAAGGCATAGGTAGAGAAACTTCTTCATGCACAATTTATCTCCCCTGTTCCATTGGATAAATGGGTTTCTAATATCATTTTGGTCACAAAGAAACATGGTACTATTAGGGTCTGTGTCAATTATAGGGATTTGAACAAAACTTATCCAAAGAATAATTATCCAAACCATATCATTTATCAAATCATCGATGAATGTGTTGGTAGTGAAATATTCTCATTCATGGATGGTTTCTCTTATTATAACTTACAACAACACTGAGAGGGGGACTGAATCAATATTGTATCAATTTTCTCAATTTTCTTTCCTTTCAACAAATTAAAGTTAATTAGAAGTGCTTACTTAATCAACAATACATGCAGAACACAAAACAAAACATAGAAAACACATCACATCGGAATTTTTACGTGGAAACCCAATGTGGGATAAAACCGCAGAACATATTTCTTTATGTTCTTTTGCAAGCACCAAGTTACAATTTACAATTATTCATCTTGACAGGCACCCGCTTATCAAAAATAAGGACACCAATCCTCTCATGCAGTAACCTGTCATATATAATGAGAACAACAATCCTCTTAGGAACCAACCTATCATAGATAATGAGAACACCAATCCTCTCATCCTCCAACCTGTCACAGATAATG
The DNA here is from genome assembly GCA_000966675.3 of Picea glauca. Taxonomy (NCBI): domain Eukaryota; kingdom Viridiplantae; phylum Streptophyta; class Pinopsida; order Pinales; family Pinaceae; genus Picea; species Picea glauca. The sequence continues at coordinate 801,633 of JZKD02S1602417.1, forward strand.
AGGAAATAAATACTCAGTGAGATTCAACTCACCCTATCACTGCCTTGCCACCCTAAATTCAATTTTTTTAAAAATTCTTATAGAACTGAACTTTTCTCTTCGAAAAATTAATCTGATGTCTCTAGTTTAATTTCATTGAACAATTACATGTCCTTTTTCTTCTCGTTTCATTTGCCCATCAATCGAACATAGTGAATCCTTATTTATAATGGTTTTGCATGAGTTCCCCTTCTTGTATGTGGATGCATAACAATTAAATTGTGGACATATTTGGACTAGATGAAAGTACTGTCAGTTACACTTCTGCCTAAATAAAGTATGTGGACAAATGAAATCTCCATTGTGGACAAATATTGACCATATCAAAGTCTTTTCAGTTACACTTTTATCTAAATAAATTATGTCGACACATGACAGTTACATTGTGGACACACTTCTGTCTAAATTAAGAATATTCTTTTGTTGAATTACATCTAGAGATTCTTTGACTAAAAAAACAGACCAAATATTCCAATGAATAAGCTCCATCTCATCTCCTCAAAATTGATGCAACAATTTACATTTTGGATTTCTCAATGCGTAGATAAAATGGGAGCACAACACTCAAGTCACAAGTATTCATATTGTCGCATTTTCCCTGCAGAACACTCACCTAGTTTCCCATCAAACATTTAAAATCCCTTGCTATCTTTCTCTCTTGACTTTCAAAATCCCACTTGTTCTGTTGCATTCAACTTTGTCGCTTGTTACAAGGATTTCATCTCGTCACACTCCATTGCACCATTCATCACATTTGGTCAAAGTTCCCTACATATTTTCATTTATGCAACTTCCACATATTATTTTGTAGTCCACTTCGTCACACTAGCTTTGTATCGATTCATGAGTCATTGTTTTCCTACAAGGGTTATTCAACTTGGTTTTATTCGATTTCACTTCATACATTCCTATGGTTTTCTTTGTGCTTTCCAGTCTTTCTCTACATTTCTATATACCTTTCACATAATTCCACTGCTTGTATGCCATATTTTCTTATGCACCATATTGTCTATGTGCCATGTACATTACATCTTTGACATCAATGACAACATATGCAAAACATCTCTAGCTATAATCAAATCCAGATCAAACTGGAAGATCAACATACGACTACCTTTATTTATCCTTAGGGTACCTTTTCTTATCGTAAATTTCCATTTGGTATTAAAAATGTTGGAGACACCTTCCACCGATCCATGTAATACATGTTTCATGACATCAAACATATTGTAAAGGCATATTTGGACGATTTGGTTACTCGTTCCAAGAACTGTGAGGACACTCCTAGTCACTTGCAGACCATTTTCACCTGATGTCGATATCATAATATCCGTTTGAACCAACATAAATGCATCTTTTGTGTGGTTTCTAGGTGATTTCTAGGCTTCATCATTTCCTAGTACGAGATCATGGTTGATCCCTTAAAGGTAGAAGCTATTGTAAATTTTCTTCCTCCTCATACCATTAGCCAACTCCAAAGTTTGCAAGGGAAGGAAAACGTTTTGCATAGATTCATTTCCGATTATTCCTAGATCACTAAAGATTTTATGTACTTGTGGAAGAAGGGTGTACATTTTGTGTGAGATGACAAAGACCAATGGTCATTTGACGCCTCCTCGATGTTGACTTCATTGTTGAGTCCTCTTGACTATGGTAGATAATTATTTCTCTAACACACGGCCTATGAATCCACCATTAGAGTGGTGATCATCCAAGAAGACATTGTGCAACGAGATCACATCATTTACTATCTTAGAAAAGTAATTTTTGGTCCCAAGCTTCAATACTCTCATGTTGAGAGGTTGGCCTTGGTAGCCGTACATTTTTCCAATGATTACAACATTACATACTCATGAGGAAGACTAATATTTTTTCCAATTCCAACCCAATGAAAAACATCCTAAACCATCAGATAATTGGGGGAAAGTACTTGAAGTGGATTGTCATCCTCCAAGAGTTTGACCTAGATTTTAATTTCTTCAAGTCTAATAAATATTTGGCCTTCGTAGAGTTGATTTCTAAACTTCCTTGAGTCAATTGTGAACCTGTGGTTAATGACTCTTTCACTGATGAGTTTTTATTCCTCATTGACTTGTCTGATCCTTGGTATGGAGATGTCTTGGTCTACCTCAAGACTCAACATTTGCATCCTCATCTTTCCCGTGATGAATGACGTTGCATAAGGCATCAATCTAGACACTACATCATTGTGGATGATACTCTTTATCATCGAGGGGTATATTTGATTCTATGTTGTTGCCTTATCCATGAGGAAGATGAAAGATTTTTGAATGATTTTCATGCTGGGTCATTTGGCAGTCATCTCTCTAGGTTGGACACCTCCCATAATATATTATGCACTAGTTACTTATGGCCCACAATTTTCAAGGATTTTGTGAACACGGTCTAGAAATTCCATTCTTTTCAAAACTTCACCCATAAGATGCGCGCTCACCCTATCCCACTCCATGATGTGGGGATAGTCCCCCTTTGCAAAGTGGGGGATTGATTTTATGACATAAAATCCTACCTCAACTTATGGTCATGGCTACATCAATGTGTATATTGAATACTTTACAAAATGGGCCAAGGAATTGCCTATCTTTTCCAACAATGAAACCAACACTACTCTTTTCTTGTTAAATCATATTATCACTAGGTTTGGTGTTCCTAAGACCATAGTGATGGACCATGGGTCTCATTTTTGTAACAACATGATGACTGAATTATCTATTAAGTTGGGTTTTCTCCATGAGAACTCGACACCCTATTACCCTCAAGCCAATGGATAGGCAGAATACATCTATTATGTCGTCATTACCATGATCCAAATGATGTTAGGGAAAAAAAAGAAAAAATGGCACCTTATGTTATTTTCGGCATTTTGGGCTTACCGTACCTCAACCAAAACTGTCATTGGATTCACTCTATTCCAACTTGTATACGATCTAGAGGTAGTATTTCTGATTGAATGTGAAATACCATCATTAAAACTCACCGTAGAAATTTTATTAACACCTCCATTGAGGAGGAGTGTCTCTTATAGTTGGCCCATATTGAAGAGCAACGTCAAGATGCCACCTTGTCCAATGAATCTCACAAGAAATTCATCAAATCTTAGTATGACAAATATGTTCACCCTCGTGTATTTTTAGAGGGTGAATTGGTCTTGGTTTACAATCAATACCATGACATGTTAGGTGCAGGTAAGTCTAAACCCATTTGGCATGGTCCCTACATTGTTAAGCATTTCTTGAAATGAGGAGCCTATGAGCTAGTGGACTATGATGAAAATACTATTTCAGATCCTCGCAATAGGTTCTACCTTAAAACATATTATGCATAGGCCATTCGGGCGCATGATTCCTTATACATAGGTTTGTTTTTTTTGTTGTTGTGGTGTGCCTTAATTTTGTGTGTATTGAATGTCTCGGTTAGCTACTTATCATTCTTTATGCTTGTTGAGCTCCAGTTTTGTCATACTTTCCTCCATACAAATACACTCATCATTACACATTCTCCTTGCATTTCGTCAATAATATATCGCTAATTACACCATAAACCTCCATTATCTCTTGCTATTCATCCTATTTGGTTAATACATAATTTTCCATATTTTTAGTGATTAAAAGGATGATTATAGAATAGTTTTGTTGATGATGGTTTAATCCTATGTTTACATGTCTAAGAAACATATTTTGTATTGCTCAGGTTCCGGTATATGCACTATCCATGTTCCGATACATGTACTGTTCTTGTTCTAGTACCCACATTGTAGGTCATCCGATACTCCAAGTCATCTGGTACCAGAAGGTTCTACAATCAACCAGTACCTGCACAGTCATATGGTACCCATGCTCCAAGTCATCTGGTACCAGAAGGTTCTACAAGTCATCTGGTACTCACACTCCATGCCATCCGGTACCCACACTCCATGTCATACGATACTCACAATCCATATCATCGGGTACTCTCAATTTAGCACATCCAGTACTAGAATGTTCCAAAAACCATCCAGTACCAAAATGCTCCAGGTCATCTAGTACCAACATCAACAACAATCTGACACTACAAATAATTTGAAATTTTGGAAAATTTCTAGAGGAAAATTAGGTACATGGGTTTTGAACAGAGCCACGTTTACATGCAAAAATGTGTGTCAGAACTCACCCATCTCACACGTGTGGACCTACAGCTCAGGGGGAATGATTCTGCAAAAATCACTGAATAATTCTAAACTTCCATATTGCGCCTTCATTTCCATGCACAAGGAATCATATCTTGCAAAACCACCAAATGAGTTTTTATAAAATTCTACCAGCTACAAAACCCAGAAACATATTTCTAAAAATCAGAAGGGAGTGGGAGATATCATTGGGACTTCAATGCCAACTTTGGAGAAATGAATATCATGTCCATATTTGAAAAAAAACCCAAATTGGTGCATTTTTCCAGATTTCGTGATGGCCTATTATCACTCAAGTCAAAGATGCCATGTGGGACGGTTATGAAAACTATTTTTTTTCTTTATTATCAAACTCATCTCATGAGGATGAGTCGAAAATTCTTTCTTTATTAAGCCAGTTTTTTATATTTTCTTAGAAATCATTCAGTTATTGTATTTATTGAATATTGTTGAGCCGTATTCAAGGAGGGGAGCTCAACCTGGTTATATATATTTGGCCCTCTATATGTATTTAGATTCATTTAGGCAGATAGATAATAATAAGAAAAAATCGTTCGCTATCCAAATTCTGGGTTTATTTGCTATGTTCCCTTGTCTGTGACATTCATTCCAACACTACGCTAATGATTATGCATCAAAGAATTTGGTGATCGTAACTTTCTGTTTGCGGCTGGAGTAAGCTTTAGGCTCACGATCTATAATGGTATGGGCCTGCCATTTGAATATCATGTAGCTAATCATTAGATAGATTATTTAGCTTGAATAGGTTATTGTTTGAACATTTCTACATGCATAGATAAATTATTGCAAAAGCTCCATTATTTGATTCAATAGTTAAATTGATTGTATTGTAATTTTCTTGTGTTCTGGACTCGTTCATTCTTGTAATCGTTTTACCTAGTTTTTGTTTATCTTGTAAAATAGTTTCATAGATTTAGTTTATCACACATTCAAAAAAAATTACGAACTTTGTTCAAGTTGTGATTTTCCTTATATTACAACCATCGTATTGTGTTGTATTATCTGTCTGTAATTTCGAATTTTCGTCCATTGTATCATTTTCTGCAGATTAAATGTCTTCATAATTTTTATGTTATGTCACCATTCGAAGCCGTATCTGTAAAAATCCATCAAAGTTTGTGGCATTTCATAAGCTTTGATTTATCTTGGAGTCGTGTCATAATTTCTCTTTGAAAGTTTATAGTGATGTGCATTATATTCTGCAATATTGTAATGTTGTATATAATTCGAAAGTACTTTATAATTATTTTAATCCGTATCTTTTTACAATCATGTAAATATGTTTGCATTTTGTATAATTTGAATATATTTTGTGTTGTATTATTGAATATATGTGAGGAATAGATTTTGAAGTGTATGAAAAACTAGTTGTAGGATTACTTTCATTTCTTTCATTAATTTTTGTTTGTTTTCTATAGTTTAGATTGATTTTCTCACTTTGTATTTTTGCATTTCTCGCACTTTGTATTTGTTTCTTGCACTCTTATTTTTAGTCAATCACCAAAGGAAGATTAAAGGTCTAATTCATGAGATATGACCTTCCCGTAATGGGTTTCAACCCAAGGTGTTAGTTTATTTCCTATCATTTGAATTCATTTCCATTTGCTTGTTTTTGTTTATTGCATTTAAGTGTGGATCCACTATAGGGAATAATCGTTGAAGGACAGAAAGCTTAAGTAAGCTACTCACGAATAATCACATGAACATCACCCCGAGTGCATGAAAGACTATGATCTAAACCTTTATAGAACTAAGTTATTCCTACGTCCAGTGATGAATCCTTAGTGTTAATTTCCTGCAGTGTGGGTTTGAAGATTTTTTTTTATGGCTTTAGATTAGTCTAGACTAGGCTCTGATCCTGCGTTTCCTGCGCCTACACCTCGAATCTTATGAGCCCCGGTTTATAATTAAATGTGGGAATTAATAGTGCATATATATAGCCCCAACATTTTGGCGTTGTTTCCGGGGAGGTGCTAAAGGGATTAGAGCATAGGTAGGTTTCTTTTTCAAGCCTTGAATGTTCCTTTCATGCAAGTGTGTTTCTTTTCATGCAAGTGTGGTGTGCTTTTAAGGATGACCTAAGGGCAGAGAGAAGATGGTAAGATGTGAGGGAAGAGCCCACGCATCCACTTTAGTGGGGTTACTCCAAATTTAGGTTGTCCTCTTCCTTTTAGTAGTTAGAATTTGTGTTTTATTAGCATTAGCCATTTTTATATATATGAGAAGAGAAGCTAATTTGTGTGAACATAAAACTTGGTGACAGCAGGGTCCTAGTAGCACAATGGTGCTTCAAGTATATAATTGGTTTGCTTACATTTTCTTTTAGTTTTCTTCTTTTTATTTCCTTAGGATTTTAAAAATAATATTTTGGGCACTGTAAGAACCCCCCCTCTACACTAATCCATGTGTGAAACAGGACCCATAAACCTGCAACAAGGACTCAAAGATGATCAAGAGTTTGGAAGAACTCTCTCCATCCTATCAAAAGATGGGATATCAATCTCTGCCTCGCAAACAAAACAAATATTGAAAGAAGTCAAGAACCTATCCGCCTCTCGAGAAGTGATAGAAAAACAAGATTTCCATAAGCTACATTCACAAGAAGATCTAGAAGGCTCCTTTGATCACCCTTTCCAACCTGTATAGGAGACTGAAGAATCACTCAATGGAGAGAAACTGCTAGAACCTAAGATCGAGGAGTTCTTGACATGCATATCGCCAGATCCAATATGCATCCAAGAGACAAACCATCCAAACGAAGATGATTTGCATGGCATGATAGAGGGAGACATGCAGAGTGGTCTAAATGAGGAAGTGAACCAAGAACATGAAGATTACGTTGAACATTGTTTCCAGACAACAACAAGATTGAAGCACCACTCTCTTCTTCAACAACTCTCCACATCATCATCAAAGAAGTTGGTTCTTCGTATTCTGGTATACATTAAAGCTTATCTTTCAAACCCAAGTATGAATGTGTTTCTACACCTGTTACGCACATGGTTACATTGGAAATATTCTTACATGTGAAATTTAATTTCTTTTTCTTAGATAGGATAGAGTAAAAGTTGCATGTTAGTTAACCTAGTTCTAAATAAATGCAACATTTTTTGTGTTTCTTTTCAAATAAATAAAATGAGATGAATATAATATTGGTAATCTAACATCAAAAACCAAAACAGCTTAAGATATTTCTTCTTCTTATTACATGCAGATTTCAAACTATTAATAATAACAATTGCTCATAAGCCTAATCTTTAAAATATTATGGGGATTTACAAA
>JZKD02S1602418.1:42516-55625 GCA_000966675.3 Picea glauca
CTAGAGATGCTTCGCCCAGGGATCCCCGAGAAGGCAATAAAAGGCCTCTCGATAAGAAACTAAAGGGACCCTAAGAAAATAAATAAAACAAGACCTAACCAAGAGGATGGGAGGTATCATCACGAGCCGGCCCATTATGTTCATAGGTATCCAATAGTATGACATTGCCACTATCTGGTCACCACATCAAGGCAGTGACCTTTGGTTGCATGGCCAAGGGAAAGGGGGTCTCATCACGAGCCAAACTTATCATTTCTATGAAGATACCAGTGGGTAACACTATCAGCTCTGGTCACCACGCCAAGCCAGTGTCCTCTACTCAGACCTTGAAGTAAAAAAGAAAGAAAAGCAATAAATGAAAAATAAAGGAAATAAAGGGGCTTGGAAAAAGTGCATCCATGACAGGTAAAGCTCACCTCCTACAGAGGCACCCATGGACAACACCTACCCCTGGTCTTACTATGACTGGACATCCCCAGACCATACCACTTCGTATACATGGCTTGAATGATACTCTGAGGAAACTTTCCTTTTCTTGTGGGTATCAGCCCAATAAGTTATTCTGTCGGTTTCTTCATCTTTGTATAGTAGATATGTGTAATGTCTTTGAGCTCTTAGATGATATGTTAGGGGTTTCATGCATGTATTTGATAAATTTAATGATGAAATTTGATTGACATTGCTATGATTCCAAGGACTGATGATCCCATCGAGGGCGTATTTTTTGATGTGCAGGACCATGCCCGACGGACAGGTACTAGTGGATCGGTACACATGGGGATATGATTATCTCGGACCTCCATGGGGCTGAAGAGCCCATCCGATGGTTGCTGGGATGGAAGAGATGGGAAAACATTATGATGAGCCTTTGCAAAAAGAAGACAGAAGGACGTTCCACCAGGACACCTTGGCAGAGCCCGGCCTAGGGGGAATCACCCACTGAAGACAGAGCATTGGCTTTTGATGGACAGGACGTCACCTGAGGCAGTTGGAGGTTATTTGGAGTATGTGGCACTGTGCTAGGGTCATTTGGCATGTGTGGCATCTTGGATAAGCCCTGAGAGGGCCAACATTTAGCTTCCTGGATGCTGAGCCTGCCCAAAAAGGGACAACGCTTCCCTCAGAGGGGCTTGACGTCTCCTTTTTGAGCTCATATGGTGACATTTTTAGCATTTAATGTAAAAAACAGTGTAATATTGTTAGTCAGCCTTGTCGACTGTTTTAATGACCTATTTTCTAATTAAAGGTCATTTGGATGATATAAATAGAGGACGTTTCCTCTCATTTTAACATAAGATAACTCACTCTCTTGTGAGAGATACATTTTTGTCTTTTGTCTTGGTATTATTGCTCTTGGAAGTGAGGCACAACTCTTGTGGAGGATTGTTCTTGGCATGTTATGATGTTCTCTTTCATTAGAAGGTTTACAACTAGGGTTTGATAAGCTATCTTCATGATTTGTAAGTGTATTTCTCATGCAAAACTTCTTAATTGAATGGTTGTAGGTCAAATCTCTTGCATTTGTTATTACATTGATATTATATTGCTTAATCATTGAAACCCTAGGTAGCAAGCACACAAGTAGGTCCTTGCTATATGTCCCCATGATTGAGAACTTGTTTTAGCCATTGATTAAGGAGGATATATCCTAGTCGTTGCTACACTAGTTCCCCTTTTTCTGAGTTAGATTTTAAACATAAGTTGAAGAAAGAAGACATCCTAGGCCTAGTTAAATCTACACCTAGAGTTTTGACTTTTAGGGTTTGAAGGGCCTTGCTCTTGCAACACCTTTCACCCTTAGATTTATGTTTTGAAGCTAGCTGTTTTTGCCAAGGATATTTAAGGAAAGAGGGAGGAGCATGAGGCCTTGCTTAAGCAACACCGGAATGAGCCTCCTACCCTTAGGGTTTTGACTCTAGGGCTCTGCCATTGCAGCACCATAGAGCCTAACTCTCTTGTCTTTAGATTTAGATCCTCCCGAGACCTTGCCCTTGTTTTTGACTCCATAATACCCTAAGGCACTAGTCTATCTCTCCAACGTTGAGCTTATTGTGCCAAAACAAACCTTTCAAAACTCTTAAATTTGAAACCCTAACTAACCCTAATGTCTACTAACCCTAGATTAATGATGACGTCATGCCCCTTTTGAGCTCTTGAATGATAGAAAACGTTGTGTCTAGGTCATCTGATGATAGACATTGATGTGTTGATAGATTTCATTGGCCTATTTGCAAAACGTTGACCTCTTTGTTTACCGTACTAACCCTAGAACAAGGCTGACGTCACCTCTAGTAAGCATAGTGATGCAACACTCCTGTCTTATATGAGCATTTAATGATATTTGATGCATTGTGTTAATTCAAGGATTAATCATCTCTATTGAATGATATATCATTTTGTATTTATTGAGAAGTAATACTATAACCCATAGTCTTTATTGCAATCATTGACTTCGTCAATAATTACTGCTATATGTGCTCACATATCATACTGATAGTCATTAATTTATGAAGTACTAACCACTATTGCAAATATTAGTTTTATTGTTGCTTTGTCTCACAAACAGGTGCCTCCTCTGTGGTATATCTTCATTTTGACTATCTTCTTGGTGATAATCTGTGAAAGGGAAAACTTGCTTTGATCCTTTAAACCTTTGCCTTTCAAAACCCCAGATTGTCAGGGGACGTCTCCCTTGGGTTTAGCCACCCTAAATAGAAAGAGCCCCCCATTGAGGTGACAGTGGGTGGGGAAGCTACCATTACACCAGTTTGACCTTTACCCTTCAGCTACTTGACCTAAACTACAAACTGAGCGATAACGGGCAGAAAATAAAAAGTGGCAGACATCTTTACAAAACCACTTCCATGGGAAGCCTTTGAGTATCTTCGCCAGAGACTCAGAGGTATTTCTACTCCAAAATGAATGATTTTGAATGATTATCTTATATGTCTTATATGTACATGAGGAATCACCATAAAGAGGAAATTTCAGTTAGGGGGAGAAGCCCCAGATGGAAAAATACATTTTCCATTGATGACAAAGGGAGAGAAGTCCTGGATGGAAAAATACCTTTTCCATTGATGACAAAGGGGGAGAGATTTATCAGATACAGAGGACAAAGACATGGTTCCAAGGGGAGCATGATCGATATATCTTCAATATTGCATGACATGATTTCAATATTACATCAGAGTGTTTCCATCAATGCCAAAGAGGGATATTATTTATTAAGTTTGGTTGTCATTGATGTCAACCCTTGAAGAAAGTCCAGTAGCACAAAGGTTTGGGTAATGGAACCAAGTTTGTTTGATGGATAACAGTATGAGTTTTGATATATTTGTAGGTAATACGATTCTATATGGATAGTACATGTCATTCCATTTCCAGTGGTATGTGGAACATCACATAAGTCTTCACGATTAGAGAGTTATGGCCATGTGAAGTTGGAGAACCCTCATGAGTCATCTAAAATCCCCAAAAGGTCAAAGCAGTCAAAGTGGTTTAAGAGATTTTTAGAAGGTAAATAATAAAGTGAAGTGACGAGTGTAATATAATTCAAAGTGAATACAAAATAAATTATTTAAATAATAAAGTTAATGGAGAAATCACTAAGTTGACAAGTGGTTAGAAATGGGTTAGCCCTAAAATAAGGAAAGTGGTTTAAGATGGTTAGAAGGTAACCCCTTGAGGTAAAGTGAAGTGATGAGTGTACTATAAGTCAAATTGGATACAAAATAAATTATTTAAATAATAAATTTAATGGATAAATTACTAATTGGACAACTGGTTAGAACTTGGTTAACCCTAAAATAAAGAAAGTGGGTTAATATGGTTAAAAGGTAACCCCTTGAGAAAGCTACATGAAAGTATAAATAAGAGGCATTGCTCTCTCATTTTAATTACACTTGAGCATATTGAATATCTACATGTGACTGAGGTAACCAAAGGATATCTAAGCCAAATTTCAGAGAGAAGGTGAAGTAAAGAAGGCCGGAATTCAAGGAAGGATAAATTCTTTTGATGATGCTTTCTAAGGTATGTTATTTACAGGTCATCTCACCATTTTCACAATAAATATTTTTCTAGAATGCTTCAGACCATGAAATTGAGAGGTTGTTAAGAAAACATATCCAAATAGTTGTGGTACAAATTTCAGCTTGTGGGTCGTTCTATTTTTGGAGTTACACTCTGTGGAAAATAGGGTTTGTGGCTAGTCCCGAAACTAGTCTAAAAAAGGTGTTTCGGGTAAAAATGTCATAACTTCTTCATAACAGATCCAAATTAAGTAAGAAAAAATGTGTTGGTTAGAGTACAAGCGGTAGTATTCTGTGTAAATTTTTCATATCCATACAACAAATATTCCATGCGGGGGACGCTATACAAGTTCCCTCTCTAGAATAATCTAGAATTCAACAAGGTATGCCATTTTTGCTATAAATCCTTTTCTGAGAGGTTCCAAGTAGTGACTGTTGGATTACTGAGGGGGGGAGGGGTGTGAATCAGTAATAGAGGAATTTAATCCTTTTTAACCATATAATCCAAGTGTTATATCAATGTACCATTATCATCCAATAACTGCAGAGTAAATAAGAAATGAACAATCATACACATACACAGTACACCAATGTTTTACGTGGAAACCCAAAGCAAGAGAAAACCAAGAATTGTGTTTTCTTATATGTCTTGAAGAATTAAATTTATTGGAAGCACCAACTTCCTTTTTTTTCCAGCTGCAACTGCAAGGAGGCTCCAACCCCCTTATTTCTCAGGCCACAACCTCAGGGAAGCTCCAACTCCCATATTCTCTGGCTACAACCAAAAGGAGGCTACAACCCCCTATGTTCTTCACCTACAATCGAAAGGTGAATAAAACCACCTATCCTTTCCCCTTCCAACCACCCTGAAGTAGAAGTAGAATGATGGAACCACTATCACACTATCACTGTGAGATATAACGATGTAAACATGTACCAATAAGCCTGAACCATGCATCAACCATGCATCAACCTGTAATCAACATGTACCATAAAAATGTGCATCAACCATGCACCAAGTATGTACCAATCATGTGTCAACTACTCATCAACTATGACTCATCAAAATGTACCAACATCATCAACTATACACCTCATGTATGTGCCAACTCATCAACTACTTGTCTTAACCATGTACCCAATATCTACCTTAACCAAAATACCTCATCAATTTCATCATCAAAATATGAATTGTAACTCTATAATAGACATGGTGTATATGATCACATACTTGCAAACCTTCCTTAACTTTAACAACAAGAGACTAGCATTTTCATCAAACTTTTCTTTAGTCTCACATGACTAGTTTGGGATTAGTCAACAACCCTAACTTGAAATAATCATAACTATGTACTTGTAATGAATAAAGATATGAAAATAGTACACAATGTTCTTTAGTTTGTTTTAAGCAATTCCTCCAGGTGTCACTACTTGGAACCTCTTAGAAAAGGAGTTATAGCAAAAATGCAATACCTTCCTAAATTTTGGCTTATTCTAGAGAGTGACCTTGTAGAGCATACCCCACACGTGATATTTTTTGAATGGATCTGAAAATGTTACAAAAACTACTATAGACTATACTCTAACTAACACATTTTGTCAAACTGAATTTGGATCTGTTATGAAGAATTTATGACGTTTTTACCCGAAACACATGTTTTAGACTAGTTTCAGGACTAGCCACAAACCCTATATTCCATGTAGTGTAAGTTGAAAAATAAAAAAATCCACAACCTGAATGTTTTACCACAGATACTTGGATATGTTTCCTCAATGTCTTATCAATTTCACGGTTTGAATCACTCTAGAAAAAAATTTATTGCGAAAATGGTGAGATGACCTGTAAATAACATACCTTAGAAAGCATCATCAAAAGAATTTACCGTCCCTTGAATTCTGACCTTATTTTCTTCACCTTCCCTCTGAAATTCAACTTAGATATCCTTTGGTTACCTTAGTCACCTATAGATATTCAATATGCTCAAGTGTGATATAAAATGAGAGAGCATTGTCTCTTATTTATACTCTCCAAATATCTTCCTTAAAAGCATCTTCTAGGTCACTTAACCCATTTCTAGGTCACTTAACCAATTTATAGGTCACTTAACCTATTTTTGTCAATTTAAGGGTTAACCACTTTCCATAATTAGAAATTTCTCAATTACTTTATCATTTAAATATTCCTCCTTGACTTTGTCAGCTCACTTTATCATTTAAATAATCTTCTTTGATTTTTTCATTTCACTTTATTATTTAAATAATCCTTCTTGACTTTGTCACTTTCCTTTATCATTTAAATAATAATTTCTTCTTTGCAAGCTCTTTGACTTCTTTGATATTTTGGGGCTTCAATCCAACATATGAGAGTCATCCAACTTCGTAAGGCCATAACTCTCAAACCGTGAGGAGTTATGTGGCGTTCCACATACCACCAGAAATGGCATGACATGCACTATCCATATATAATAGTTTTACCTTAAAATATATTAAAACTCATACCATTATATATGAAACAACCTTGGGTCCATTACCCAAACATTTTGGGTACCAGAATTCACTACAGGACTTTCTTCAATGGTTGACATCAATGACAACCAACCTTAATCAACAATCTCCTCCTTTGGCATTGATGGAAACACTCCGATGCAATACTGAAGTCATATCACTCATGCTCCCCCTGGAACCATGCTTCTTTCCTCTGCATATCTGTGACCATTGCTCCCCCTGGAATCATTCCTCTGTCCTCTGCATCTGATAAATCTCTACCCCTTTGTCATCAATGGAAAAGGTATCTTTCCGTCCTGGGTTGCTCCCCCTAACTGAACTATCCTCTTTATGGTGCTTCCTCGTGTACATCTAAGACATATAAGATAAGCATTCAAAAGCATTCATTTTGGAGTAGAAATGACTCCGAGTCTCTGGTGAAGATACTCACAGGATTATCATGGAAGTTATTTTGTAAAGATGTCTCCCACTTGTTCTTTTGTGCCCACATACTCAACTATGATGTTATTTTCTGCAACTGTTCCTGTAGAAAGTGATACTTGAGTGGAATGTGCTTTGTCTTGGAGTGCATCACTGGGTTCTTTGAGATACTTATGGTGCTTGTATTATCACAATAGATTGGAATGGGCTTATCATACTCAACCTGTATATCTGTCACAGTTTGTTTCATCCAAAGAACCTATGTACAACATGTTGTTGTTGCAATATACTCTACCTCGACTGTAGATAGAGATATTGATGATTGTTTCTTTCTTAGCCATAATACTAAACACTCACCCAAGTAGAACGTTGCTCCACTAATGCTTTTTCGGTCATCAATACAACCTGCCCAATCTGCATATGTGTAGGCAATAAGAGATAGATCCTTTCCTTTTGGATACCATAATCCAAACTCTTATGTTCCTTTGAGATATCTGAAAATCCTCTTCATTGCTAACACATGTGATTCCTTTGGTGCTCCTTGAAATCGTGCCACCTGTCCAACTTCATGCATTACATCTGGTTTGGATTTTGTCACATATAGTAGGCTACCAATCATTGACTTCTATTTCCTTTGATCTGTAGACTTTGAATCATCATCTTTGCTTAACTTGCAATTGGTTTGCATGGGAGTGATAATTGGTTTGCAATATTCCATTCCGAGCCTCTTTAGCATTTCTCTGGTATACTTGGTTTGAGAAATAAAAATTCCTTGGTTGTTTTGATGTATCTGAAGTCCCAGAAAGAAGGATAGTTCTCCAAGTAATGACATTTCAAATTCATTATGCACATCCTTTGCAAATTTCTGGCTTAACCTGTCATCATCACTACCAAAAATAATATCATCAACATAAACTTCAACTAATAAAATACTATCTTGACTTACCTTGATGTAGAGGTTGCTATATGCACTTCCTTTTCTGAACCCTAGTTGTTGTAGATATTTATCCAGTCTAGAGTACCATGCTCTAGGAGCCTGTTTTAGACCATACAAGGCCTTCTTTAATTTACATACATAATCTGCATTTTTCTAACAACTAAAATCCTTTTGGTTGTTCAATGTAGACTTCTTCTTCAAGTTCCCCATTCAAAAAAGATGATTTTATGTCCATCTGATACACTTTAATATTTTTGGAACATGCATAAGCTAAAAGAAATTAGATTGCTTCCATTCTGGCAACTGGGGAAAATTTCTCTTCAAAGTCGATTCCTTCAACCTGTGCATATCCTTTACATACCAATCTAGCTTTGTTCCTTGTAACATGTCCATCTTCATTCAATTTATTTATGTATACCCACTTTGTGCCGATCACATTCTTATCCTTTGGTCTTGGAACCAATTCCCAAGTGTCATTTTTCTCTATTTGATCCAATTCTTCATCCATGGACTTGTTCCAAAATTCATCCTTGCTGACCTCTTCAAAATAGGTTGGTTCAATTATAGATGTGAGTGCTACGTGTGTTTGTTCTAGTGAATGGATTCTTCTTCTAGTCTCAACTCCCACGTCTTTGTTTCCGATAATCTGATATGGAGGATGATTCTTCTGTACTCGTCTGCTAGGTGTTTTTGGAGTTACTTTCTCTTTTGTTTCTATCGGATCCTCTTCATATTCCTTTGCTTTTTCATCTTTTGTTTCTTCTTCGTAAAGTTTTTCCATTGATTCATTTTCTTCTTCCTTTAATTCTTGTCTACTTGTTTCGTCAATTTTTACGTTGATTCTTTCCACCACTTTGTTCAATATCAGGTTGTAACACTTGTATGCTTTTCTTGTACTTGAGTAACCAACAAGTGCTCATTTGTCCACACGAGAGTCAAACTTTCACATTCTACCATCTTCTCTTTTGTTGTAGCATTTGCTTCCAAAAAATCTGAAGTGATTTACATTTGTTGTTCTTCCTTTCCATAGCTCGTAAGGAGTTTTTTCAGTGTTGTTTCTAAGCATTACTCTGTTTTCAATGTGACCTGTTGTATGCACTGCCTATGTCCAAAAAATATCTGTCAACTTTGAATCCATTAGCATTGTTCGAGCCATTTCTTGTACTATATTGTTCTTTCTTTCAACAACTCCATTCTATTGAGGTGTCCTAGAAACGAAGAATTTCCTTTTTATTCCATGACTGTTGCAGTAGTCCATAAATTCATTTGAAGTGAACTCTCCTCCATTATCAGATCTCAAGCATTTGATTTTTGAATCCATTTCATTTTCAACCATTTCCTTGTAGACCTTGAAGTTTTCAAAAGCTTCTAACTTATTATTCAGAAAGCAAACTATGGTCATTCTTGTATAATCATCAACTAATAACATAAAGTATTTCTCACCTCTTAAGACCTTTGTTGTAGTTGGTCCAACTAGATCAGTATGCACAATTTCCAGTGGGCTTGTCTTTGAATATTCCTTTGATTTGAACTTGGTCTTTATTTGCTTTCCTTATTGACAATGCTTGCAAAAAGTGTTGAATGATTTCGTGATCTGGGGCATTTATTTGACTGCTTCTCTTTTGCTGACTTTGAAAAGGTTATCAAAATGTATGTGACCCATTCTTCTGTGCGATAGCCAACTTTCATCTTCATTTCCTAGACAACACTTTTCATTTCCAATTTCACTTAACACATATATGTTGCTTGAAGTTCTCGCAACTGTAGCAATCAATTTTCCTGAACCTTATTTTTTTATCTATCACTTTTGTGAATTGAAAGTAACTTTATGACCTTGGTCACACAATTGACTCACACTTAGAAGATTATGTTTCATATCTTCTACTAGTAGAACATTTTTTGCCTTTATATTGTTGTTCCCAATTCTGACTGTGCCTTTTCCAATGATTTTGGCTGAATCATCATTTTCGAAGGAGACTGATCCATCTCTTTCCTTTCATAATGTAAGAAACTTGTCTCTATCACATGTCATGTGTTTTGAAAACCCACTGTCAACATACCAACCACGTTTCTTCTTCTTAGCTTGTAGAGCGAGTGTGCATTCTTCATTGCTATACTAATCTTGTTTTCTTATCCATGTCCTTTTCTGAGGTTCATGTCTGTGACTGTTGTTATTCTGTTGCGATTCTCTAGGAGGGAATGTCATTCTGCAATCTTTGGCCATGTGTCCAAAATTGTTACATTTGTAACATTCCACTTCAATGCTCAAAGATTCAAACCTGTTGTAACTTCTTCTCTGTGTTTCACTAGACCTTCTTGGATAACCCCTTTGTGTATGCCTTTAACAGTTGTTTTTGTTCCTGTTGTTATCTCTGCAATTCACAACTTTATGTCCAAAATTATTACATGCATAACATAAACCAAAAAACATAGTTTGATACCTGGGAGTTGAATATATTTTGAAAGGAGGTACTGTTATGAATTCGTCTTCTTCCTAAGGCCTATCTGTCATTTGTTGATTCTGAAATCTAAATCTCTTTCGATGGAGGAGTATCACTGTAATCTTCCTTGTAGATCTTCCTACCCCCCTTGATTGTTTCTGCAAATATTTTTGGATATGTTTCTTGCTTTGTTGTTGTGGATCTTGATCCTTTTTCTGTCTGATTGTATCCTAGTCCAGACTTGTCATGATGAGATTTTTGACTGCTAATAATGTCATTCAAAACTTTTGAGATGTTCTGCATATTTTTCTTTTGAATATCCTTTATTAATGTGACAATCTTTGCTTCCAAATTTCCAATGATTTTGTCTTTTTCTTCTAGTTATTATTTGAGTGCTTCTTCAATTCTTTTATCTTCTTCTATTTCAACCTTCAAATTTGTGATCATTTGTTCTAGTTCTTGAGTGTCGTCTTTCTTGTCTAGTTCTGCTTGTAGTTTGTTGTTTTTCTTCTTTTCTCTTATGATAACTTCTATGGCACAAATTAATTCCTCTCGGTAGTCAACTTCTGCCTCTTCAATTTCTCCATAGACTTCTTCATATTCTTCTTCAGCTTCTTCATATTCTTCTTTAGAGTCTCCTTTATAAGAGTCTTCTACTTCCATGAACAAAACTCTTTCTGTCTCACTGTCACTGACTTCATCTTCATCTGATGATGAGATGTCTTCTTTGGTGCATAATCTTTTCTTGAAAACTTTCTTTGTGGTTATTTTTCCTTTATATGTTTGTTTTCCTTTTGAGTAACCTTCATCATTTCTCTTTTTTCTTATAAGGACATTTGTTAGCAAAATGACCAATACCATCACAATTAAAACAAATTAAAGGAATCTTACCTCTATACCTACCGTCGGTTCCCTTGTTCAGTCTTTTGACAAAGTTGGCCACTTCTTCATCATCTTCCGAGACGTCATTGTTGCTGCTATGTTCTTATTTTTGCCTTCCCTTTTGCTTTGACTTTTTGGATGCTTTGAAGGTTTCTTCTTTTATATCGAGATTTTCTTGTTCGGTTCTCATTTCATATGCTGTGAATATTCCATGTAATTCATCCATGCTTATTGAGTTTAGATCTGATCTTTCTTCTAGTGTTAATATCTTAAGGTCAAATCTCATAGGAAGAGATCTTAGTACTTTTTGAACAATTACAAATTCTTTGATTTCTTCTCCCAATCCTATTATTGCATTTACTGTTTCATCAACTCGTAAAAAGTAAGCTGCAATATTCTCATCTTCCTTCTGTAAGTTTTAAACCTGTGAAGTAAAGCAATGCATATAGATTCTTAAGAAAAACAAAAATTAATCAATGGCTCATCCACATAGTACACAAAGATTTATACCGGAAACCCTCAACCAGGAAAACCTTTCTTATATTCATTATCAGGAATTTCACCATTCACCATACAATATATACAATGTTTTTAGGTATTCTGTAGATACCAAAACCCTAATCCCTTAATCCGGGATTAATTTAGTTAACTGCTAAAAATAGCAAAATCCGCTAAAAATAGCAATAAAAAATATATACTACTAGAGGGATCGTCAGACACAGTTGTCATATCTGACGCACCCACACACACACATGCAAAGAATATAACACATACCCAACATTATCCCACTTGTTGTTTTCTTTGCATCCAGGGGTCCAGGGGATTATATAGTCAACAATCCAGGGAAGCAATGCCCATTGTTACACTACACCAGGTGAACTTTTCTGTGCTCACAGACTTTGTCAATGAATCTGCAACATTCTTCAAAGTGTCAACATTTTCCAGAAACACCTTCTTTTCCTCAACCATGTCTCTCACAAAATGATATTGAACATCAATATGCTTTGTCTTCGAATGATAAGATGGGTTCTTTGCCAGGAATATTTCACTCTGTCACAATCTAATCTCACTGCTTGTTGTACCAACCCAATATCCGAACACAATCTTTGTAACCATACTACTTCCTTTCTTGCATGAGTGGTTGCCATGTATTTAGCTTCTGTAGTTGAGAGTGCCACTACAACCTGTCTTTTCCTCATCCAACTGATTGCTCCTCCAAATAGGTTAAACACATACCCACTTGTAGATCTTCTGCGATCCAGATCTCCAACCCAGCCTGCATCAACAAAGCCATGTATGTCCACCACTCTATCCAATCCTGGTCTTCCTTGGTAGCACAATCCATAACTGTTAGTGCCATGAAGATACCTGAAGACCCTCTTTACTGTTGTCCAATGCTCCTTCCTTGGTTTTGACATATACCTGCTCAAAAATCCCACTGCATGTGCAATGTCTAGTCTAGTACAGACCATTGCATATATCAAACTGCCAACTGCACTGGCATACAAAACATGGGACATGTCTTCTTCTTCTTCCTGTGTCTTGGGACACTGATCTCAATATAACTTTACACTTATATGAATAGGAAGCTTGATCGGTTTACTTCCATGCATATTAAACCTCTGCAATATCATCTCAACATATTTTCCCTGATTCAACCAGAGTTTCATTTTTGCACGATCTCTTTTAATCTCCATTCCCATAATGAATTTAGTAGCACCGAGATCCTTCATGTCAAATTTGGAGGATAGCTGCGATTTCACCTCCTTGATAAGATTCATGTTATTTCCTACCAATATCATGTCATCAACATACAACACTACATAAATGAAGTGTTTACCAACCTGCTTGGAATATACACACTGATCAACCCCGCTTACAAATCCCAAT
>JZKD02S1602418.1:115562-131935 GCA_000966675.3 Picea glauca
ATTTCTTTTCAGTGAAGGACTTGGTGAAGATGTCTGCAACCTGCTGCTCTGTGGGGCAGTACTGCAGTGAAATGACTCTGTCACGGATCAGCTCATGGATGTAATGCATGTGAATATCAATTTGCTTGGTCCTCTGCCTCTGAACTGGATCAATCGATATCTGAATGGACCCCTGATTGTCACAAAATATAACAGTCAGAAGTGAATACTAAATACCAAACTTGGAGAGAAGCCCCTGCAACCAAACAACTTGTGTAGTTGCATTCACTGCAGCTCTAGACTCTGCCTCTGCTGTAGATAAAGAAACCGTGGATTAATTCTTGCTACACCAATAGAATGGCCCTAAACAAATGCTGAAAACATAACCAGAGGTGGACTTGTGGTTTGTACCATCACTAGCCCAATCAAAATCTGTGTACCCAATCAGTGAAAGTAGGCAATCTTTAGCATAAAAGATACCAAAACTGGGAGTACCTTTCACATATCTAAGGATTCTCTTTGTAGCTTTCTAGTGAATCTCATGAGGCTCCTGCATATATCTGGAACAAAATCCTACTGCAAAATAGATATCAGTTCAGGTGTGAGTAAGATACAACAAAATCCCAACCAACTGTCGATACAGTGTAATGTCCACCAAAGGTGTAGTACCCGCATCCTCAAATCTGACCCCCGAAAGAAAGGGAGATGCTACTGGCTTGCATTCTGTCATCTGAAAGAGGAAAAGTATATCTGATGCATACTTAGACTATGCCATCTTGATCCCTGAAGTAGACAGAGAAACTTCAAGACCAAGAAAGTAGTGCATCAGTCCCAAATCTGTCATGGAAAATCGATCGTGCAATGTTGATTTTTCCAAATCAATAGCTGAAGTAAGGTTCCTTGTCATAAGTAAGTCATCTACATAAAGTACTATTATAAAAAGGGAATCATCATGTTGTAGCAAATAAACATTCGGATCATATTTGCATCGAATGAATCCAATGGAAAGCAAGAAAGAATCCATCTTTTCATACCAGGCTCTGGGAGCCTATTTTAGGCCATACAAAGATTTCTTTAATTTGCAAACGAGGGAAGAGTTCTGAATGTATCCTTGTGGATTCTCCATAGATATCCTCCTTGATATCTCCATGAAGAAATTCACTCTTCACATCCATGTGATGAACTTCCCATCTGCGAGAAGCGGCAATGGCCAAAACTAGTCGAATGGAGTCCATTTTTGCAACAGGTGCAAATGTCTCTATGTAGTCTATGCCATGTACCTGTGAGTATCCTTTTGTGACAAGTCAAGATTTTTACTTACTGATCTCACCATCTACAACAATATTTTTTCAATATATCCATCATCATCGAACAAGATTTCTTCCTTTTGGAAGTGGAACCAAGTCCCATGTGTTGTTGTCCATAAGGGCAGAGTACTCTTCATCCATGGAAGCCTCCCAAAGTGGGTTTCCAGTAGCCTCAGAGTGTGAATATGGATCTGAATGAAGTTTCATATAGAAATATATGGGAAGAAAAGTTTTTTTGGCAGCCAGGGCTTGAGGAGCCTCAAAAAACTCTGATCTAGTCCTTCTTGTATCCGCAGGATCACCGACTAGTTCACCCGCATCTTGCAGGGTTTTCTCTGCCCCAGTTGGCAACTGAATTGGATCAGACATGACCTTCTCCTCATCCTCTATATGAGACCCAAAATTCTGCTCTGATGGCTGCTTTTAAGTGCTCAAAGAATCTTTTTACTCCTCCTCATCAGTGACAACAAGTGGTTCCTCAGTAGGGTCTTCTGAAAAATCATGCAATGATTCTTCTTCAAACTTCACACTTTGAGCTAGAATGAAATTTTCAGTGTGAGAGTCCAGAAATCTATATCCTTTGACACCTTCAAGATATCCAAAAAATATGCATTCAACACTTTGAAGCTCCAAATCCTTCCTCTTATCTGTCGGAATGTGAGCCCATGCTCGTGAACCAAAAATGTGAAAGTGCGACACTTTCGGTTTCTTACCAGTCCAACATTCAAAAGGAGTGGTTCCTTTGAGTGATTTGTGAGGAACTTGGTTCTGAATGTATGCTTCACAATTAATATATTTATCCCATATCTTGGAAGCTAATGATTTCGACTGTAGCATACAATTGACCATCTCTTTTAAGGACCGGTTTTTCCTCTCCGCAACACCATTCTGCTGTGGTGTATATGGCCTTGTGTGTTGTAGTTGTATACCTGCTTCAATACAAAGTTGTTGCACATATTTGTTGAAATAATCCCCCCCATTATCAGTATGGAGTATCTTAATCTTACACCCAGACTCATTCTCAGCAAGTGCTTTAAATTATATAAGGCATTCAAATACTTCTGATTTTAATTTTAGAAAAAATACTCAAGTAAAGTGAGAGAAATCATCTATGAAGGTGAGTACATATTGAGCCCTACTGATTGAAGGCTGCAGGAATGGGCCCATGATGTCACTGTAAATCCACCCAAGAGGTGAAGAATCTCTATGTGCCTTCCCTTTTTCAAACTTTTTCTCTGGATGCTTGCCAAGAATGCATCCTTGACATACACCGCTTGTGAATTTAATAGTTGGCAATTCTTCTACCTTGTTTTCCTTGCTGAGTTGATGCAAGTACTTATAGTTTAGATGGCCAAATATTTCATGACATAACTTGATGATATCATTAGATTGTGACAGAAATAAAGTGCTAATATATTTAGGAACAAAGTGGGAGAAGAAATACAAATGAGAACCGTGATTTGCAATTCCATGTGCAAGTTGTGAGCCTGTGGAAATGTCGGTAATCACTGTGGAGTCCGGAGTGGACTCCACCTTCCTTCAAGAGATGGAATGAGTGATCTGATATATCAAGAGAATATTTGTGGACAGTGAGGGAACATGAAACACATTTTTGAAGCAGCCCCCTTCAATATCAACAATTCCTTCTCTGCACACCTTTGCGGGTGTGGCATCTCCCAAGTAAATTGGGGATTTGGTGCTTTCTTTGATGGAGGAAAATTCATCTTTTGATGCAGCCATATGGTTCGATGCACCTGAATCAAGGATCCAATCTGATGAAGTGGATGTGACATCCATTAAATCATGACCATCTCATGCTCTCCCTCCCATTCTATTATCATATTTCTTCTTTTCATTTTCGGGCACTGTGAGATTGTGTTGCTGCAATTGCTTAGCCATCTCATTGATAGTCTTCCTCATGCAATTTTATTTGGGATGAAAACCTTTGGAACAGTATATGAAAAGTGTTATTTCCTTCTTATTATTCTTACCCTTAGGCTTAGAAGAGTTCTCTGAAGATTGTACGGATCTCTCCTTCTTTGATTCAGGAAATTTACCCTTTCCTTTTTGCTTGTCTTTTCCACTGCTCTTTGGAGCATCAGTAGTTGCAAGTGCTTGGTTCTTGGAACACTTTATGGCACCCATTTTGAATAAATTATATTTCTCTTGAGTCAATGCTGCAATGAAATCATTCAATGGAGGCATTTTCCATGTTTCCTGAGTCAATTTAGATGCTTGAAAAGATGATAGAAATACAGAATATCCAGGGCCTAATTTCGAGAGAATTGAAAGGATGAGTTGATCTTCCTCTTTCTTGAATCCAAATGCATTAAGTTCAATGAGGAGGGATTTTAACTTGGTGAATAATTCTTTCAAGTTACTGAAATGAATTGGACTTAGGGATATGAGTTCATTCTCCAATTGATGCACTCTCATTGCATCCTTCTTGTCGAATAGTCCTTCCAATGTGGTCCAGACCACATCGAGAGTAGTGGCTCCACTGACATGAAAGAGGAGATATCTAGAAATTGATAGGAATATCATCCCAATTGCTTCATCTAATTTATTAAAATACTTTATCTTATCCGCTGCAGCAGTCGGTTCTTTCTCAGTTCCCATTGTTACCCTGTAAAGTCCTATGCTTCGGAGGAGCAGAGAGATCTATGTATTCCATTCAAAGTAATTGAAAGGATTTAGAATGATTTTTTTGGGCTGAGAGAGATGATCCATTGCTTCTTTCTGTGCCTCCTGATGATATATACCTGCAAATAAAACCGTGTACAATCCACTAGATTCAATCTAGCTCTGATACCATGTAGAATTCCTGCAGAAACCCCGATAGATCTAGAATTCTAGTTAAATTGAACACATACAATTTGTTGATATTCAAGAGATGAGAGAAAGTTTTTTCTCCATAAATCAGAGAATTATATTAATAAAAAATTAATATACATGAGCAACCAACCTCAAAAAGAAGAGAGGAGGAGAATATATAGAATTTACAACATAGAAATTATAGTCAAAAAAGATAGAAAAAGCTAAAATAGGTGTCATAGGCTAAGGGAGACCACATAGTTCGACATAGACCACTAAAGAAACATGTCACACACTGATTAATGCCCATAAGAGTCAAGTGGTGCACATTATCTCACTTAAGCTCACTTAACTGACAAGAGAAGCAGTTCCAACTCACTTAACTTACCCGAAATAGAAGTTACTAATAATAGTAAAGGCAAAAATCATTAATTAAGGAATAAATATCTCACTCAAAGAGGAGGTGCACATGCCCCAATAATGGATGAGTTTTTTCATGGGGGAGTTGGAATAAATCAAGAATAAATCAAGAAAATCAAGAAAATCAAGAACCGAGAGTTGAGTCTTGATCTAAAAATAGTAGTTTTCCCTAAAATCTAGGGATGAGGCGCCCTTCTTCTCTATGTGGACAAATTAGGTGAAATAAAGTTTGATGGAAATTATTAACGAAGATCTAGGAGTCTAAGATAGGTATAAAATAATGTAAGTTAGGGTTATGCTCCAACAATGAGCACACATTTTTGTACAGGATGTGCTTGGTTGATATTTTTCTCATGAATATTTATTTCATTGTTGACATATATTTTTCTTCATGATGCTTGGTATAGCATGAGTTTGATGCGTGAACAGGTCCAAGGATCATTATATGGTAGCACATTGTTCATCTCGCAGAGAAGATAGGGGAGACATACCCATAGGGGGAGTCATTCTTCTTCCCATGATTCTAGGAGGAGATATTTATCAGATGCATACCTAGAAAAGATCCATATATTTGAAGAAAGAGCACAGAGGAATAATTCTAGGAGGAGTGATGGTCACAGGGGGAGTATGTTCGATGTATTTTCATCATTACATCAGAGTGATATCCTTTGTTCAAAGGGAGAGATATTATTCATAGGAATATCAAAGGCACTCAGACAAAGGGAGCAGCCCCAAGGAAATTTCAAGTAGGGGGAAAAGCCCCAAGAGGAAAATTGACCTTTTTCATTGATGTCAAAGGGGGAGTGATAGCCACATTGATGTGATTGATGATTATTGATTGGGAGAGATAGTCACATTGACTATTGATGTAGAGCATGCCTTATCTACATGTTGACATCAAAGGAGTTTTGGGAAAAAGAGCCCTACATTGTTCACCCCCCCCTATCAATGTAGTCGGTGTGTCCAACAAGATATTCACCTAATCCTCTCATAGAATTAACAATTTCATCAACTCTAAGAAGATAGGTTGCAATATCTTCCTTTTCATTCATCTTCAAATTTTCAAATTCTGCTCTATGTCATTGAAGCTTGACCTGCTTAACTTTTGGATCACCTTCGTAGATACTCTTGAGTTTTTCCCATACCTCTTTAGAAGTGTTGCATCCCATCACTTTTCTAGCAATGGTTGGTGCCAATGCTGCTAGAATAACATGTCTATCTTTTGAATTACAACTTGTAAGCTTCTTCTCATTTGGATCAGCTGGAGCATTATTTGGGATTACATATCCATTTACAACTGAGTACCAAATTTCTACTCCAAAAGACGTTAGGTAATTTTTCACTCTATCACTCCAGTATGCATAATTTCTTCCATAAAAATTTTGAATCCCATTTGAAATGTTCTCATGGTCATCCATCTTTGCTCAGGATTTCCCTTCCAGTGGTTAAACTGTTCTGAAGGCAACCTGCTCTGATACCAATTGTTGATACTGAGAGGGGGGTGAATCAGTATCAAGTACAATTTAAAACTTTTTTTTCAACTTATACTTAAACCATTCAATTATATCCAATGAGTAATGAACAATAGTACAAGAGTTACATCAATACACCACAATACATCATGCACAATATATGAGAAATAATCAATAGTTATTGGTCAATGGAAGTAATGACTTCCAAAGGTAGCTACAACTTCCAAATATATAGGGAGGGATAAACCTCCAATAGGAATATAAAGTCCTCCAATATAAGGAGAGGGTTTAACTCTCCATCCTTGCCCCTTCCTTCCACCCAAGAATATATGAGAGATAATAAAAATTTACATTAAATCATCACCATCAACCAACCATCACATAGAACCTGATAATGCTTCCTGAGACTTCTTCAAATTTTGTAATTATTCAATTATTGGAATACTTTGATCCCATAGATAATATTACTCAATGTATTCTCTAAAAATCCTCCAAGTTTCACTCCTTGAATCCTCCCCAAAAAGAAGTTATAGAAAGAATGGTAGACTTTATTCAATTTTGGTTTATTCAGGAGAGCGAACTTGTACAGACTGCCCCGCGCTCAATATTTAACATCAGATTCTGAAACTCATCCACAAGAAACTATAGTTCGTACTATTTCCAATGAAATTAGTCCCACTTCATTTGGATTCTCTATGAATAAGTTATTATTTGTTTACCCGGAACACCTATTTATTGACTAGCTTCAGGACTGGTCAAAAACCCTATCTTCCACAGAGTGTATCTCCATAATTATAGTGAATCAAGATGCAAGATACTAGATATAGAAAATATGCAGAACATAAATGAAATGCTAGAAATGACAGA
This sequence comes from Picea glauca, assembly GCA_000966675.3. NCBI lineage: Eukaryota > Viridiplantae > Streptophyta > Pinopsida > Pinales > Pinaceae > Picea > Picea glauca. The sequence continues at coordinate 122,422 of JZKD02S1602418.1, forward strand.
ATAACAGTAAAATATCCAGCATAATCTTCACAATACACAGAAATGATATACGAAATAACAACAAAAAGAACACTTTGATTCAGATAGCAATGTTCACAGGCCTCTTCGAGGGGGAAACCTCCAGTCGAGCATTGCTCTGTTACAATAATATCCAAGCTAGGGTTTTCATACCCTTGACCCTTATTTATACTAAATATGTCTATTAAGAGAAGCATCTAGAGGAAGATCCTTCTAGAAGCAGAAGCTTCCATTAGGTCTTCTTACATCCACCTTATTCTATTTTATTGAAAGGTCTTATTAATATTGACCTTTATTACATCTGAATACATTGATCTACCTATGTGCAGGTTAGGACCTTAACACAAGAGATGAATATTTTACCACAGGTACATTGATATGTTGTCTCAATATCATAGCAATTTCACCATCTAAATCGTTTAGAAAAAAAGTTATAGCGAAAATGGTAAGATGGCCTGAAAATAACATACCTTAGAACACATCACCAAAAGACTTCATCCTCCCTTGAAATCCGGCCTTCTCTACTTCTGATTTCCTCTGAAATTTGAATCGTGTATCAAATGAATGTATAATGATATTTATTTATACCATTTATGTCACTTCCTTTTAACATTAGGGCCGACCTGACACTTTCTTATTTTGTAATTTGTTTCTTTAATCATCTTCAGGGCCTACATGTACTTCCTTCTTCAATTCACTTTGTCATCTTCAAAAATTCATTTCTCCTCAACCATGAGGATCCATGTGACATGCCACCTGTTGATATTATGGTAAATACAGGAGGTATTTACCTCCACGTGTAAACCTGACGAGAATAGAAGACTCTGTGAAGCGAGAGAAACCCTAATGAGTTGGCTAATAACCCTAGAAGACTTGTCGGCTCAAGAAGATAATATGTATTAGGTTATTAGCCTCCAAGAGAAGAAGTCGTCCAGAAGAATTAATATATACTGAACAGATAGGTACCCAAAAGGAGAATTCGGCCCCAGTAAGTCTGCCAGAACCACTATAAATACAAGGTGCCAATTTCTCATTTGACACATCTCAGCAGTTGCAGAGAGCTAGTTCTATGCAGTGCAGTTGTTGTCTTGTGCATAGGTTTGGAGGAGAGATCTTGGTGCAGTTATTGTAGCTAGCAGTTACGTTTTGGCTTGGACTTTCTCTTGGCTAGGGTTTGTACTATCTGATTAGCTATTGTTGGTGCTCTATCCTTGGAGGAAGATGCGCTACACCTTGTTTGGCTATCTAGCCTATGGTTTGCTTCCAGAGTAATTCTCAGTCAAGGTTAAGGTGCTCGGAGGGTGGCTTCGGCCTATGGTTGGGTGGAAATAGTGATATTTTCAATGGTAAAACAAGCACAATCTTCTATATTCTAACACCACCTACCACCGGAAACAACATGATGTATACTATCCATCCATGGGTTTTGTCCTTCATGTACATTGTCCTTCATGTCCAAATACCTTCATCAATCATGCGGTCCAAAACCAATGACTAGGGTTGACATCAATGACAACAACCAATCTTCCAACATTGTTCACCTGAGACAAAGAAAATGAAATCTAAATTAGGCAATAATGAAATAAATAATTTAAAATACAAGCTACAAAATCTTCGATTTTGTAATTGATCTAAATAAAAAAAAAATCAAAACGAATTCATTTATTATCCAAAACAAAATCCAATCATGAATCACAAGAAAAATATTTACCAATCAGAAATTTGAAAGAGAAACATCAGACAAATCTGAGTTTATAATAGCATTGAAACTAGTGGAGTTTTTTATAACCACATTTCCCGATCTCTTGAAACGCTTTTTGGATCTGTGTGAATTCGATCAAATGCAAGCTATGAGGTCATTGTTTTCCTTTTCAAGAACTAAGTTCTCAGTGAGCACTTGATTCAACTGAGCCTTTAGGTAAGGGATGTCTCGATAGTATCTTTGGATCCAATAAAAACAACTTTCACAAAACGCTGGTCATAGATTCAGCAATGGAGGATTTTGATCTGTAGTAAGAGGTTCACCTTGTTCCATAATTCTTTTGAGATCATACTGACTACCCGAGAAACCTTCTTATTCCTTTAAAAAAGGAGGCAAATTGGATACGAAATTGTACTTGGGTGAGCCAGCGCTAGTATCATCAGTAGAGATCCAATCTTCAAAATCAATAATAGGTATAGGCTTTTCACGACTATGATGTTGATTCATGATCATTCTGGAAAGCAATCAACCATTTATTTTGTTCTTGAAATCAAGATCTGGAACCCTCTGTGTTTTATGTCTTCCCTGTTTCTTGGTTTTAATTTCATTTATATCAACCACATCTTGCCCAGGATTAGGAATAACAAGGACCTTGCTCTTCAATTTATCCAACACATCTTCTAAGGATTTTTTCGGAATGAAATTGCACCTTTGGTGTGTGCCTTTGGTTGATTTATGCAAATCAACATGGGTTTTGGTAATTGACACAGGTTCTTCTTGCAATTCAACATGAAGGTCTCGTAGAGAGTGAGTCAATTGGCAAGGGATGGTAGGCTCGTCGAAACGCAAGGGTGAGTCAATTATTGTTTCAGGTGTGAGTGGAGAGAAACCATTCCTACCCACGAAATTGTACCAGTTATCCCCAACCTTTGACAATTGGAAAATGACCAAGATTCGAATCAGGCCATGATGAAAGAGGTTGGACTGTGCATTAAGGTTTTGCCTCTGGTAAAATCTATCCATTTTTTGAAGGCTTTTAAGCAGGTAGAACGACATGTTTAAACCAAACCCTAAGAAAACCATTAACAAACGAATATGAAACAGGAATACTAATCCATATCGTCCCTCGCAGGTGACGAATTGCTTGATTATTATCAGTAAACCATGCCATCAAGGTTTAAACAAAACTATTGGTGTACCTTTGACATCGTAGCTCGAATTCTTGGAAACCATTAGCAGGTACCAAGGGATACCTTTGAATTTGAGATTATTAAACCAATGATCTCCTTCTCGGGACAATCTCGTGGCTTCTACAATCGAATCATCATTGACTTCCAACTGTAAATCCACTATTTTGGCCCTAGTACCATCGAAGGTATGTGAAAAATCTTGAGATTCTTCGAGGTTAAAACCCTCAAACGAATGTATGAATTTAAACCACCCAAATATCACGAGATCATCCACAATGTCATCATGGGAAAGAAAGGATTGTGAGTCATTCGGCTCTATCCTTACCACAGGGGCCATGGACTCGGTCACGATAAACCAACAGGTGTAGCGAAGAGGGGTTTCTTTTTGAAACCACCCAATATTAATGATAAGTTCTGTATTTTCGGAGGTGACCCAATAACTAAAGCTTTGGGAGAATGCCACCATAACCACCACTCAGGTTGTTGATTGAATGTTGAACCAGAGGACATGCGTAATTGAAAACCACCTCCTCTATTGACAACCTAAACAAAAAAAGAAGCACCACCACCGAGGCAGTGAATGTGAGCTTAAGCCAATAGGACGAGGGAGTAATTGTTTCATAGCATGGATGAAAGTCTTGTACAACAATGATTATACTGTGCTATGAAATTAGGGGAGAGCATTCATACTTCAAAGTTATATCAAAGTTTAGTTTCATAAGCGATCATGGAGGTGGTAGGTGATAATCAAAACTCCAAATGAATAAAATGATTAAGGCAAACCCCAAAGGTGATCAACTCATAAACTAATGTTAAAGAAACAAATCACAAAACGATAAGCTCGATATCCTTTAAGGTTCTTAAGATCACTAGGCCTTTTTTAGTACTCATCCAATTTCACAAGGAGAAGCTTTAGAATCTGTATGATGTGTTTAGATCGATCTTGTTTCAATTTCATGCTTAAAAAATCATGACATTGAGCAATAATAAATGAGAGACTTATTAAAAAAAATGAACTAAAAAACACACAACCAATCAAGCGATCTTTTCAAAACGAAAATCATAATTGAAGTCTTTGTAGACACAAAGAGGCAACTATTAAAAAAAAATATTTCATTAAAACTATGCTTTAAATATCGATGAAAACGACATGAATATATGGATGCCAACAGGATGATGCCACACCTCTCCCTCAATATATGGTTTTTGTTCATGGCCCCTTTACTCCTTATGTGAGTCAGATTAGCAAGCAATCGTCGGCCTGCATCCATCAACAAAACAATGTCAATGATCCATAAACAACATCATAATATAATCGATCATATGTCACATATGCATAAATGAAATGCCCAAACCAATACAATCCACTCCCTGACTCAATCTGGAGTCCAAGGAGGTCCAGTGATGCCATCAGCATCCTCAATCTGTCAAGTGTCCTGCACACTTAGGGGAAAATCATCAATAGAATCTGTCAATACATATATATCAAACAACATAAATCACAATCCATCTACATCATCATAATAATCCATAAGTGAACTAGATAACCATATACTATAACCGAATCACTTGCATGCAAGTGTCCTCAAATAATAAGTCAACATCATGTGCTCGCAAGAGCAGGATGTTACATTGATTTCCGGCGCGCATCAAAACTAGGACCGATGCACATTTGGAAACCTTTTAGGCCTGGCATGTGTTATCAAAACTCAGTCGGGTACACACTCCTTATCTTCCTTCATGCATTCCCTTAGGTAAGAACAAAACTTTGCAATGAGCATGCACCACTTTGTTTGTGCACACGTGTGAAATGAAGCCAAAACTTTGGATTCCAACAGGACCCTGCCACTATTACTTGGTTTGTCGTTGAGCCAATGGTTTCATGTGATAAAGGGTCATGGACATAGACTGCATTGAGACTCCTGAAATCAACACATATTCAAATATCCCTGATTTTCTTGGGTTGTACCACCATAGGACTAATCCAATCATATTCCTCTACAGGGACAATGATCCCCACATCCAACATTCGATCTAATTCTTTGTGCAACTTTTCCTTATACTTAGGATTTAATCGATAAGTCCTTTTTTTGATTGGTTTGGCATCTAGTTTGATTTGAATATTCATATATCCCAACAATCCTACAATGCCTTTGATCATTTCATAAAAGCTTCGAGGGAACAAGAATGTCAACAAATTGAGTGGAAGAGAGAAAATGGTGAAGTATGAGGGAATATATGAGAGTGATGAGGCAATGGGGAAAAATTACTAAGTATAGAATGAGAGCATGAAGAGAATTTAAGGGATAGGTGAAGGGAAAGGAGAGGAGAGGAGAACATGACACTTAGAAAAATTCTTCATATTTGTTTTTGTAATATCTTTGTTGGACTTCTGAACAAAATTATGCATATATTGGTCATACAGAATCAGATTCTAATTCCGTGAAATATGTCGCGAAGATGATATTGAGGGATACACAATGAAATTATAATAGTTCAAAAATTTTCTTCTTTGATGTCAAATTTTTTATTATACCAGGAGCAGGAAAATATAAGTGACTGCATTTTTATCAACATATGGCTCCAATTGTGGGATAGTGCCCCCCTATGGGTTGCTAATAACACCAGAATCTAAAGACTAGCTTCCTTATACAATGGGCTATGGACTCATATTTGAAATGGATTCTTGAAATTCTTCCTTCATGGATTTATTTTCCATATAGCGACTGCCTTATTATTAGAAACTTGAACTGAAGAAGTAAATTATATACAAACAAGATCTACCTACCCTACCTTACTTGAAGGTAAGGGATACTTTCAAGTGTAGGTAGATTTCCAATGGATCCACTCAAGCATCCAACTGGTCTTTGGAATGAAATCCAAGGTTGTAGAACATATTGATACTTGTATCAATGAGTCAGGGGCACTCGCAATGCATATTGGAGAAAAATTGAGCCAGGTGTGTTGAGGATCCGATTGCATTTCTTCGCCAACAATACTTTGGAACCATGATACAATGAAATCAATTCTTGGCTGCTCAAGAATATTATTGTCTTTGATTGGATGAGAAATTTACAATCTTAGAATACATTCATCTTTCTCCTTATCTCCAACCACTTCCAAGGTTCTTGATTCATCAACAATGTCTTGAAAATATTCTTCCTTCATGTAATGGCAATCTTGTTCATCATTCTTCTCAAGATTCATTTCTTTCACCAATTCTTCTTGTTGCAAGTGCTCTTGTGAATTTTCATCATCTGTTGCAAGGATGAAATATTCTTTTCCATTGGTTGGAGGCTCCTTGATTTCATTTTCAAATTTGTTCCTTGAAATATCTTCATATGGAGTATATAGAAGGATGAAATTTTCTTCTTTTAAATTGGAATTTTCATCTTCATTTCCTGCAATATGACTTGATTCATAAAATCCATCCAATATTTGATTGGATTCTTCTTCAAAATTAGTCATTTCATTCTCTTGCATCCATTTGGGAGATGGTGGGTGGGAAACAACATTGAAATCATCAACAAAAACATATGAATGTGCTCTTGGGATGAAATTTTCTGCAAATGAATTTTCCAACACATCCCAAATAATAATGGTGTTAGGAAGCAATAAACCATACCATTGAAGAACATCCCCACATAGAGTTTGTAAAAATAATTGACATGTAACATTGTCTTCAGTGAGGTTGAAATCATGACATATACTTTTGAAATTAAACATGTTGTGCTTTGCATCTTCTAAAGTATTCCCAAAGAATGTAGAAAATTTTTCAATAGAAATATCAGGCATTTGAAAATCTACTTCTGGTAGATTTAAAGGGGTTCTATGAAATCGTCTCGTTCTTTGGACAATTCTTTGTTTTATTGAGTCTTGTAAACCCAATTATGGGCTTGATGAAGAAGGTAAAGGAGCATCATGACATGAATGCAATTCTTCAGAGGAATCATAATATACATCTTTTTGAGATTTTTGAGTCTTTCTAATGGAGTTGTGTTGGCAGCCCCACAATATTTTCACCTTTTAAAGAGACAAATAATAATTTATGTAGTTTCCTACACTTTGTCATATAAACATTGCTATTCGAAAGTGACTTTTCGGTTGTAAGAGGTTGTTTCGATTGTTCCTATTTTATTTTTGTTTCAATTCTTCGTTCATGACTGAAAGTATGAATGAAGCATTGAAACTTATAACTTATTGCAATTGTATCTAAGGCTTATGAAGGGTAAATGTTTTTACAAATCTTTTAAGGAAGGTTGTTTTTCTTTGAAGATTATCTTATATCAATAAAATAGTTTTTTTAAGTTGCTCATGGATTATGAGATATATCTTGAGTATTTGAATAATACACCAAGAATCGATTGCCAATAGACTATGGTTTTGTTTCATTTATAATTCTTGGTAAATCATTTTTCATTTCAAATGGTCGTTATTCTTTGTTTTGTAAAGTGCCTCCTCTCCTAACCTTAAATCAACACCACCCTTTATACAATGATGAGATTCAAACACACCCAGTCATGTTCTGTACTCTATTTGAGGTGGCAGTTTGAATCGACAGGTCCATATTTCCAAGTTAAAGTCTCAGGTTTCATTTTGTACTCCTAGCATTCATTGCAAAAAATGCCTGATTTTCATATGAAACCCCTTATGCTCTTATTTGGTCATGCTAGGGAAATGGTGAGTTTTATTCCTTTGGTTTTTACTCTGGTTTCCTCTGTTTTTGAAACCCTTCATACTCACAGTGGATTTTGTCTGCCTTCGTGACTCCTTGTCCGAACCCTTATGGCCCCTGTCGTCCGTGTCAAACCAAATGGCCCCCAAACCTTGCTTTTGTATGACAATGCGAGTCAAGACCTTAAGATTCAAGGTTGGGTTGAGTTTCTCAAGAAATTCCAAGGTTAAAAATTGCAAGAAGCCCAGGAGTTCACCCTTTCTTTCGATGGATGTCAAGCCAAAGTAGGCGATATTCAAATAGAAATCATCGAGGAATTTTTTAGCGAGGCAACGGGTCTTCCCCTTACCGGGAAAAAATGGTTTAAGAATTCTAAGCTGGATGAGGTGTCGTGGGGTTTATTCTTCACCTCCCAAAAAATTCAGTGTTGCGACAAAGGTATGCCAATTTCTCTATTGAAATATAGATGGCATGGGTTACTAGACGTGCTAAGGCAATTTGTTACTTGTGAAGGATGTTACAGGCTTGTTTTCCTTTACCAAATAAGATTGTTAATGCACTTCATCGGTTTTCGGTTAAACATGCCATTTTATTTATTGAGGAGTTTATACAAAATGGCTAAGAGATATAAAAGACAGAGTTTGAATTCTAGTTTATTCCACCATGGGTTAACTAGGTTGTTGTTAGTACATCATTTGAAACTACAGGGTGATGATTGGGATACTTTCCTAACCCGCAACACCTTCGTTACTTTAAAACTTGTAGAGGTTCCTATGGTTGATAATCCTATGCTGGAAAGGCCCCCTGTTCCTTCCAGGGACAGACTAGTTTCTATATGCAAAGAACCCTGTGATAAGGCTACGTTCGACGAGCCTATGTTTGAGCAATGGGATGTTGACCCTAGAGTAATTAAATCTCTCGAGCCTGAGCAGTATGTTTTCCCTAATACCATTGCAAAGACTGTAAATAATCATTCGCGTAAACTGTTAAAGAACAATTCAAACATAGGGTTTAATAACAAAAGATCTGGGAGATTGATCTCAAGGAGCTTATGAAACAAATAGAAATCTCATGTGAGCTTGATCAAAGTGATCGAGGTCCATGGGAGCTCTGATTCCGAGATCGAAAAATTCCTGGTAGAGGATGACCCTAGTTACTCTAAACTGTATCTCAGTCAGACTTACGATTTTGTAGATAACCTACCACAATGCCTGAAACATAACGAAGATTTTCCAGGGATCAAACTCAGTCAAAAACCCATAGTGGACAGTGGTAGCATTTTGACACACAGTCATGTGTTTCCTCAACCAACTGTTCCAGATCCACAGTGTGCAGTGTGTCTGCATTGGATAGGAAGATATTACACAGATGTCCCGGTCCTTCAGGAAAATATCAATACCCTCGCGGCTCAGATTAACTCATTAACAAGTGAAAAACATGAACTCAAAATCAGTGCACAAAGGCAAGGAAAATGCTTAAAAAGAACTGGAAATGTCATAATAAAAAATGTTGGGTGTGTCAAAGGAATGATCAACTCTGAGATTTTATGAGTCGAATTTAGTATTCAGTTGAAAGGATATCATGTATCTTGTGGTGATCTCAAAAGATGGAGTATTTATGGGCTTAGTTAATTAGCCATTTCTTTTGGCTCATTTTGTATAACAGAAACAAACCTTTTATAATTTTGGGAGATATAGTTTGATATTGAGTGGTTTTATCACCCTCCATTTTTTGTAACTAGTAAATCATCTTGGGATTTGACCCTATCTTAGAAGATAGGATGCTTAGTTTGCTTGAACTCTTTAAATACACAATATTTTGTAATATAAGACATCTTTGCTGGGAGCAAGAGATGGACGGGTGACTCCATAACTTAATGAAATAGCATTTTACACACTTTGGCTTTAGCCTTTTGTTTATAATGTTATC
>JZKD02S1602418.1:160522-171254 GCA_000966675.3 Picea glauca
CATCAAACTATGACCATCACAATCAACCATGAGAAACCCCATCAAAACCCTAAACTTATGTGACATCTAGGGAATAAGGTGTGACATTTTAGGCCTTCCAAGGCCATTGTTGGGATGTAATGAGCTAGAATATGGTCATCTCAAGGTGTCAAAGTGCCTCCAAAGGAAATGTTCCTCTTCCCATGTGTCCAGGGAGAGGGGGTGCATCATCCAACCTATGGGCTTCATGCCCCAAATAAGGTCCAAGTGACCTTGTACCTTCACGATCAAGCGTTCACTTGTTAAGGACCTACAAAGACAAACAAGTGTGCCCTCCAAGGATCCACAAGTCACAAGTATCATGCCAAGTAAGACATATCTAATAAAAGAATCATCAAAACATGTGCATTAAATACCCCCTTTTCAAAATAAACAAATTCTCAAATACCTTATACAACTTGCCAAAATTTAGATATGGGAGGGGTGTCATAATTCCCTATTGGGTGAACCAATTACTCAAGTAGGGTATCTTCCCAAGGAGAATCCTTTCGAGGTTATGTAATGAATGTGAGGCGGATGGGGTTAGACTTCTAGGTATGGGGTTTCATGACATAGAAGGGCTCGTATTGTCTCATTTTATGGGTTCCTTTGTTGAGGGTTGGCCACATCCTTTTCCTCTTTTTGTTTATAAAGAATATTTTTCCAAGCCCTTTATTATCCATTCATTTTTCATGTGTTTATGAGTTTAATACAATAAGGGGCACTAAAAAGGAAATGCATAGCCCACATACGCTCTACCTTGGAAAGTATCATTGTTCAATTAGTTATTTATTTCATGGGCCCCTCATTTTTTGAGAGGCATTTCATTTCTCTTGGGATCCCAGGAGAGATTTTATTGCATGATGGTTTTTCTAGGGCACCTCAAAGCCTAGTGGCCCCTTCTTCCCATGAAATGAGGTACATTCCCTTCTTGGGTCAATAAGCCCAAAAATCTAAAATATTGGGAAATGGAGGGGAAGAAGTAATGGAAGGTGGTAAGTGTGAGCGAGAATGGTATGATGACCCTTCAAGGAGACACCCTAGTAGCAACCCTTTCCCTGAGGGTGGCCACTTACTAGGAAACCATGACACCCACCAAGGTGAAATAGGGGAAAAAGGATAATTTATAAGAAAATGCTTTCAAAATTAAGAAAGGATCCTTTGAAACATGTTCAAATGATTCAAATATTAAAATAACACTTACGATGATATCAGACTTGTTACCTCATGAATCAAGACTTGTTTTCCTCTGTGGGCCAAGTTGGGTGTGGTGGATGTTCCTGCCATCAATTGGATGGTGATGTGTGGTATGATGGGGCCCCTGCTTTCTCATTTTCCTCTCGGTACTCCATGTCTTCAACCTGAGGGCCTCGAGATATCATATCCTTAGTTATCCCTAGGAAAGGGGGATAACATCTAGCTCGTACTCGGGGACATATACTCATCGTAGACTACATAAGAACCTAAATATATCCTGGTAAGACATGTTCCTCCACACATTGAAACAAACAAAATGTTGAATATCAAGGGTGGCTCACTCACCCCTTGTCCATATGATAAAAAAATTTAAAATTTCAACAAAAGAAAATTTTGCATTTTTTCAAAAAATTATAAACTACATGTAATATGATGAAAGAAAATTATGTAAAGCAACCATGCAATAATGCAAGTAGAGAAAAATGAAAAATGATGTATGAAAATATAAGTAAATGCAACTAAACTATCATGAGCAAGCAAGATGCAAATGCAAGGGAAATCAAATGACCTACCTACTTACCTGGGGCCCATGGTCCTAAAGAATTCAATTTCCTTTGATGTAGGGTCGGAGAAGAGACCCATCAACGGGTAGTGGCATCCTTCTCCCATCCATGGTAGATAAGTAATATGTTCCCTTCTCAAACTTCTTCTTGGCAATGTAAGGGTCGAACCATAAAACTTCATTTCTTTCATCATACTTAGGCTCGCCCATATTCTTATCCCACATGAGTGAAAGGCTTCCTTCATCAAAATCCACATAGGCTAAGTCTTCAATATAAGGTTGTTCAGGTGGTTGCGCCTTGACCATATTCTTGATGATTTTCTCTCTTTCAAAACTTCTCTTATCTTCATCCTTCTTGAGTATTTTGATGGTTCCTGACTCTTTCCCTTGGAATTATGTGAGCTTCTATTTGTATTTATATGTCCTTGGAAGTAGTGAATCTATGCATTCTTCTTATGCTAAAGGTAGATCCCAAGGACCATATTCAATTATCTGTCGAGGGAAATCAAGCTCACAATCACGATGATAATCGGGGTGGCTCAGATCTATCACATGCTTATTGAACCTTCTGTTTAAATTCGACTTCAGACTACGCAGATCAACCTGTGATTTATTTTATGTCCCTCCCCACAGTGTGCATACTGTCTTTTCTGTGTCTGGTACCCAGTTTCAACTGTACCAGGTACCTAGACCCTTCTTCTTTTTCTTTTACTGAGAGTTGCGAGGCATTTGGTTCTCATAATACAATTTCAACCGGCTCCCATATACTAAACCTTCCTTCCATTCTCCATTCAGGGTCTTCAACTGTACAACTCCTCCTTCTGTAACATAGGCAACCTCATATGGCCCAAGACAATGTGTCTTGAACTTCCCTAGATGCTTCATGAACTTGTTGTCATATACCAATACCAAATCTCCTTGCTTGAATGCTTTCTTATTGATATGTCTTTCATGATAGGCCTTTTCTCATTCCTTCTATACCTGCTGATAAAATCCTACAATAAACATGTCTTCCTCTAGTTCTACCAACTGTGCAAGCCTGATTTCAATAGTGCCAGTGTCATCCATATATGTGAATGCTGCAATTCTTAAGCTAGGAACTAAATATTCCATAGGTACCACTGCTTCTAGGCCATAAACTAGCTTAAAGGGAGTCTGCATTGTCAGCTTCTTGCAAGTGGTTGTGTAAGCCCATAACATTGCTGGTACTCTCAAATCCCAGTCATCTCTGTTAACACTACAAATATTCTTCAGTGCGGTCTCCAAGATCTTATTGAAATCTTCGACTGTACCATTTGCTTGTGGGTGGTATGGTGTGCTCTTCTGACGATGTACTTAGAATTCCCGAGTCAAGGCTTCAATAGTCTTATTAATAAAATGTGTGCCTTGATCACTCATAAGGATCTTCGGGCATCCAAATTGGGTTATGATATCCTCAAATTTGAGTCACGCAGTTGTAGTTGCACTGTAGTCCTTAACTTCTCTTGCTTTTGCCCATCTAGTCAAGTACTCTGTCACAATGATAATGTATCTTGATCCTATGCGCTTTCCTGGTGGTTTAATAGGTCCCACAAAATCAATGGCCCATTTCTCAAATTCCTGTAAAGTTAGTTGAGGTGTTAAAGGCATCTCATCTCTTCTGGAAGGTTTCCCCACTCTTTGGCATACATCGCAGGCTCTGTAGTATTCATTAGCGTCTTTTTGTAAAGTGGGCCACCAAAGGACAGCTCTGAGGAACTTCTGCGTTGTTACTTTTCTTGCATAATGTCCTCCTGCGATGCTTTCATGTACTTCTGCCAGAATCAGTGGTATTTCTGCCTCCATAACACATCTCCTCAAGATCTCATCAGGTCCCATCTTATATAGTTGTCCAACTATAAGTAAAAAATCTGTAGCACGAACTACCAGTTGTTTCTTTTGAATAATTGTATACTCGCGGGGTGCCATTCCTGTAGACAGGAACTGGACTATATCGGTGAAGTGATCATCAACCTTTCTGATTGCCAGCAACTATGCGTCTGGTAGTGTATCCTCCAAACTGGTAGGTTCCTCTCCATGTTCCAACCTGGAAAAGTGATCAAGTCCCTTGTTCATTCTTCCTGGCTTGACCACAATCTCAAAGTCATATTCCTGGAATAATAGTAGCCATCTTCATATTCTTCCCCCCAACACTGGCTTGTTGACTAAGTATTTCAACACAGAGTGATCAGTGAACATCTTAAAATGTCCTCCCAACAAGTAGTGTCTAAACTTCTATAGCGCATACACCATAGCTAAACCTTATCTCTCAGTGGTAGTGTAATTTATTTTAGTTGTAGAGAGCTTCCTGCTAGCAAAAGCTAGCGGGTGGTCAATATATCTTCCTCCGGGTTGTACCAACACTGCTCCTAACGCAATAGATGAAGCATCGACATGGACGTGGAATTCCTTACTCCAATCTGGGAACACCAGAATAGGCACAGTAACCATTTTCTGTTTCAGTGTGTCGAAGCTCTGCTGGCATTCCTCTGACCATTGAAATGGTCAATTTTTCTTTAAAATCATTTCCATGGGTTTTGTTATTTGTGCATATCCCTTGATGAACTTTTTGTATATCCAGTATGTCCCATCGTAGTGCGCAGTTGTCTAACCAAAGTAGGAGGAAGTAGATCAACAATGATGGTGATCTTGGAAGGATATACCAACAACCCCTGCTTACATACGATGTGTCCCAGCAATACTCCAAAAGGTGAAAGGAAAATGCACTTTTTTAGGTTCAGATAAATCTAGCATTGCTTGCACTTATCCAACATTAGTCTCAAACATTGAATATGATTTTTCAATAAGCTAAAAACAGTCCAATCATCGAAATATGATTCCAAAAACTTATGTAAAAATTCCTTGAATGCTTCGACCACCACCCTGGAGAATATGGTTGGTGAATTCTTCAGTCCGAAAGGCATCACAGTGTACTGGAAAGAACCCCATTCTGTTGCAAATGTGGTCTTGTGTCTATCTTCCTTAGCAATCCTGATTTGATGATAGCCTAAAAATCCATCTGTGGAGTAAACTTCTTGTCCTCCTACATTATCTAGCACTTTGTCAGTAAACGGTGTAGGGAATGGATCATGTAAACATGCATCATTCAATTTCCTCAAGTCTACATAGATTCTGATCTCTCATGTCTTCTTATCTTGGACCACCATAGGGATGATCCATTCATATTCTTCAACAAGTTCTATGATTCCTTCTTCCAACATTCTGTCTAATTCAATCCTAAATTTTTGCTTATACTTGGGATTCAGTCTGTAGGGTCTCTACTTGACTGGCCTTGCATTTGGTTTCAAGGGGATCTTCATTTCTCCCATGGGCCCTTTAATGCCTTTCATGTCTGTGAACTTGGTTGGAAACAAGTCCTGGTATTCATGCGGTAATTTTGTAATCTTATCAATAGTGGCATCATCCCAATAATCTCCAATGTTTGCCAACTTAGGTGCTTGCTCTATTCCAATATTAAATTTCTTGATTTTAATTGGTTGTCCAATGAAAGGTAGTTGAACCCCTGGCCCTTCTATGTCTCTCTGTCCTTCAGTTTCTACGATGTTCACATTCCTAGGATCATCATCTTCATCAGCATTTATATTTTAACAACCCTGTAATTTCTGAATAGGTGAAGTCCATTCATCTTCTTCTTGCTCCAAAGGGAGGTTAGGTGCCTCCTCAAAGAATTTTTGTTTACAACTTGTAAATCCTGATCTACTGCGGGGTACCGACTTTCAAATAAAAATGTAGCTACAAAATTCTGGGTCATACCATACCAATCTCAAGTGGTGAGATGCATCTCTGCTTGAAGATACCAATTGATAGGCATTGTGTCCAAAGTGTTGATGAATTTATGCACCCATTGTTCTTGAGGAATGCTTCTCTAGGCCTCCTCACAACTTTGCACATGGTCCTTCGGACAGCTCTGACCTGTGTATCGAACTTTGCACCCTTTGACTTGGTCTAAAAAGTGCATTTTCATCAAAGTGTGACATTGTACCCACTCCACGATGTCCTTCTTGTGTGTTCCCCACCATCTTGTTGGTGTTTCTTTCAAGGCTTCGTCCAGTGCCAACAACCTCTGTTGTACTGGTACAATTTCTTCAAATTCCAAAAAGAATGTTTCTAAATGATTTAAACCATCAAATGTGGGCAGGTTACTTACTTATGTGCCAGTCCAGTGAACTTCCCTAGTCAATCTGGCACATCGTGGTGTGGAGACTTCATGCTTCCTATTCTTCCAGTTCTCCAATGCTTCTTCTAAGTCCGATGAGCATGCACTCTCACTTCGCCAGCTTAAGTTTTCGTCTATCGTAGGATTAATGCAATCCTATTGTCTTGCTATCAATTTATATATGTTATCTAGTTCATAAGCACGATCTTCTTCTCTGATGGGTTCTATGTATCTGCGACCTTCATCAAGATCCAAAGGTGCAATGACCCTAAGGACATCACCTTCAAATGTCATTCTTCTTTTTTTTAAGTCAACCACAGTCGAATTATTTAAATCCCAATCAATGCCCAACAACGCAGGATAAGGACAACTATCATCAACTATCTCAATCACTTCGAAGTCTGCGAACGTCCTTACCTGTCAATTTCCATAGGGACATGCTCCAGTCTTCCAAAGGGGCTTACTGCCTGCTGATTAGAAATCCTAATCCTGATAGGAGAATAAATCAACTTAGGTTTTCCCATCAGTGCCAAGGTCTGCTTCATCATAACATTGACTTACGATTCCAAGTCGAGGACCACATAATCTATGTCATAATCTCCAATCTAAGCATTAAGGTGTAGTTCCTTGTTTGTCCTTCTCTTTCTAGATACTTGATGTATTTCTTTATTCAACAGAGGATCTACCCTTCCTATCTCATACTGTTTGATCAAGTATTGTAATTCTTGCACAACTCTTTCATCCTTAATCAAATTAATGCAAGTACATAGGAATTTCATAAGCTTGCTTACCTCTTTTCTGTCTCTAGGCGAGGCAGACTAATCAAATTCCAGAGGCATTCCACATTCTTTCACTTATGGTTGTGCCTTAGATGAAGAAGCATGTTCTTGTCCAAATTTTCTTCTTGTCTCTTCAAACATTTTCTTTTCCTTCCTTGGGTCAAACAACTATGTCTTCTTTGCAGCTCTTCTAATCCTTGATTCTTCTATACCCTTTCCTAGAGTCACCATGTCTTCTCCTATAACATTTCTTACTCAAGTAATAAAAACAACTCTGGGGTCTTCATTGCAAGGTTCTGTTGATATTAATTGTACTTGTTGGTTTCCTCCTCGTATCTCCTGGATTTTGGCTAACAACACGAGACAATATTCAATAACATGTTCAAATGAGTTGCAGTAGCTGCAAGTGGTACAAGGGTTCTGACAGTCCCTTGCCAAGTGACCTGGCTGGGCGCAATTATAACAAATGATCTGACCTTGACCTCGACCCTTGCCTCCTCGTCGTCCTCTTCCTCTGAATCCACCACGAGGGTTGAAGTTTCCTCTTCCTGGGGAATTAAACTGTGTAGAATTTCCTTCCTGTTGCATCTCTCCTTGAATCCTATATGTATCTCTTGACCTTTCATTCAAGAGGCCATAAGACCTATAATCCTTCTCATCATGCCCCACAAATTTATAGAATATGCAGTAAAGATTGGTAGGTGTCTAGACATATTTTTTCATGTAATAACATTCATCAGGGTGATGTCTATTTCTACATACCTCGAACCAGGGTAGAGTAACATGATTCAAAGGGATCAGAGCTCTAGAGGCCAAGTATTTATTAAATAGGGGACAATGCTCCTTATCATATCCCTCTAATTTGCATCTAATACACCAGATGTCTTCTCTTTTATCTTTTCCCTTATCTTTCTTCATATCTTCAACCTGCAAAGATAAGCTAGTTAGTTGACTCAAAATTTGAATCATACCTAAGATGGATTCTCCCATAGGGGTTGATTCTAGCTTCATGGCGATATCTAGTGCCTCAGCCTGCGAAGCGACCTTTTGCTGCATCAGAGGAAATCTGATGTGTGGCAAGAGGGAAGCAAGGAACCATTCCTTATTTTGTTCATCTGGAATCTGAAAACTAAAACGGCCTGTCAAGGTCCTAAACCTCTGATCAAACTCACAAATAGGTTCAGCTACTATCTGCTTGATTTCTTTCAGTTTTGTAATGCACTGCGACTCTGACTTGGGTTTCTTGAATTCTGCACTCAATGCAATATTGCTATCATTCAACGGTTTAGGTTGTGCAACTCCTTTAACAAAATTCATGTACCAAATCAGTGTGCGGTCTCTCAAGGTGGTACTAAACTGATCTCTCTTAACAACTTCGTCATTAACTTGTTTGATACTCCATACAGCTTCACATAAGAACCAATGTTGATCAGGATCTTCAGATCCATCTCCTCTAAAGATAGGTAACCTCATTTCATCTGCCATAGATTTCCCTAGGTTTCTTGACTGATTATGTAATGAACTTCTGGTAAAAATGCTCTAATAACTCTGACTACTCTGGTTACTTAACACTGCTAAAACAACATGAGGATTAATAGTACTTACTTCTACAGTTGGCATAGTCCCTGAAGTTTTTTATTCTTCTCGGCGAGGTTCTTCAGTCTTCCCTTCCTCTACCCTAGCAGACTCTGAATGTTCCTCGTTAAAAAACTCTTCTTCTTCCCCACTGTAGAGCCCTTCATATTGTACCAGTGGCTCGTGGCTCTTCTCAAACAAGTTCACTAGAGGAACCTCTATGAAGGTTCTCCCACTGCGCATATGGCCAACCTCTGTGTCGATGTCGTTGTTTGAGTTCTTGAACATTATCTTTTCAATCCGACCAGTTACTATATCTTCAAGATGTTCTTCTCATGCAATAGCATCTTGATCTTCAACTTCAAAAAGTGTAAAAATTTTCCTCTAGGTCCCTTAAAGAAATATCTCTTTGCTTGGCTATATAACTAATCTATCAATAGCAAACTCAATAATGTACCCTTCGATAGTACTATCAAACCAGTGATCTACTTCTCTTGACACGATGTTATCAACTCTCTTGACCTTCTTTATCAACGTCGATGTCCAAACCACAGGTGGTCTTGATCTGATTTCAAACTGAGTATCTGCTAATCTGGCTAACCACTCGTATAGCTCCTTATGAATTCCTCCAAAGAAAATATCATGTATATTAGTAAATATATACCTTCCCAACCAGTCTTTTGCACTAATATTAGGGTTCTTTCTCTGGGCTTCAGTGAAGTCCCTCTCTTGTTATTTTTTGCACTTCTGAATCTCCGTCTTTGATGGAAACCACCTTGACATTCCCTCAAGAAGATCCTAGTCCTGACAACGGAACCATTTGTTGGCACAGGGGTAGACCCAGGGTTCAACTCTAATAGTGCACCAACAAGCCCTAAATACTGGCCCTTTCGACAACACCTGTGAGGCAGATGCAGTCTCACCCGAAGTAGCAACAAGGGGTTGCAGGACATAGGTGTATACAACCATAGGAAATGCAAAGTGGGTCCAAGGCAACAACACACAACAATCTAGATATTATCTACCACTCTTAAGCTTACTTCACAAGTTATATCTCAGATCTAGCACAACAATGCAATAACAGTATAGCAGAAAGAAAAGAACACAACATCAACCATAGAGAACAACAAGATATACGTGGTTCACCCTCTCCCTAGGGATACATCCACAAAACTGTGTTTCTTGATATATTAAATGGAAACATACAGTTCTATCTACGCTCTTAGCTTGCAGATCTCTCTCTTTTTCTTTACCTCCTCTCCCTGCGCACCCAGCTGCAGGGTTGATCTTCGCACCCAATTGAAGATATTACAATACAGACTCTCTACCATAGCCTACTTCTCTCTCTCTCACCACAACAATCGGCCACTATTAACCACAAAATTATGAACCAACTATTGACCAACCCTCTCGACTCTCCTGGACCTTTATTTATACATTACATGGAAAACATCTAGGAGTTGAAACCCTAGATCCAAAACCCTAAGTCCAAAACCCTATGTCAACTTGACCCGTGCTTTCATGGCTTCACCAACCTATCTTTCCATCTTTTTCGCAAGGTGCTCCAAAGCAGTCGTTGATGTCTTTTTTTTCTTGCTGAGTTGTCCTCGATCCATCTTCTTTGTTGATCTGTCTTCCTTGATATTCTCATTCAACGGCTCACTTTCCCTTACTTTGCTCCTTCCTTCTGCTTCTTTTGACCACTTCGACTCATTCTCAGTCAATGTGCCTTCCGCGCAGTTCACACTTCTCCTTTCTTCCTTATTCTTCGCTTTCTTCCATAACCAAGGGCCAACATATGCCCTCCAAGGATCCACAAGTCACAAGTATCATCCCAAGTAAGACATATCTAATAAAAGAATCGTCAAAACATGTGCATTAAATTCCCTCTTTTCAAAATAGACAAATTCTCAAATACCTTATACAACTTGCCAAAATTTAAATATGGGAGGGGTGTCATAATGCCCTATTGGGTGAACCAATTCCTCAAGTAGGGGATGTTCYCAAGGAGAATCCTTTCTASGTTATGTAATGAATGTGAGGTGTATGGGGTTAGACTTCTAGGTATGGGGTTTCATGACATACAAGGGCTCGTATTGTCTCATTTATGGGTTCCTTTGTTGAGGGTTGGCCACATCCTTTTCCTCTTTTTGTTTCTAAAGAATATTTTTCCAATCCCTTTATTAGCCATTCATTTTGCATGTGTTTCCAAGTTTAAGACAATAAGGGGCACTAAAAAGGAAATGCACAGCCCACATCGCTCTACCTTGGAAAGAATCATTATTTAATTTGTTATTTATTTTATGGGCCCCTCATTTTTTGAGAGGCGTTTCATTTCTCTTGGGATCACAGGAGAGATTTTATTGCATGATGTTTTTTCCAGGGCACCTCCAAGCCTAGTGGCCC
>JZKD02S1602429.1:9452-48212 GCA_000966675.3 Picea glauca
GGATCGGATCTTCCCTCTTTGAATCAACGGTTGATATCTTCTTCGCGAATCGGCCTTTGGGAATTTCAATTCTCAAACCACATTTCCCTCTAAGAAAAACCTCCGGAGTTGAGGATCTGATGATGCGTGGCATTCTGGATTTGGATGGTCGAGATACACTTGGGGTCTCCGGGAAATCGAGAAAATCAAAACTCAAATCTTTCTTACTTCTCCATGTGTTTTTACCCGGAGATGTGGATTTGATGACACGTGGCTTTGACTGATCAACTGCTCAGATCCATGTCAATACTTTGGCCCTTCGGGATTTCTAGGCACTTATCATTTCAAATCACCTGAAGCTCATTTCCCCGAAGGCTTGGATCAACTGCCACCTGTCCCCTTTAAGATCAACGAATTGTATTCACTTCAGGGCCTTTTGTTCTGGCGCTATACTTCGCGCAAGTTTTCACTCCCGAACGTCCGTGAGCCGTTGATCTAGACTATCCCTGGAATCTTCACCGCTAAAAGATTAAAACTATCTTTTGCTTATGATTCAATATCGAAATAGACTGTTTAAGAAAGCTTCGCTTTGTGTTCATGGCTGCAACCTGCACGATTAAGGATTTGGACGACTGGTTGCGAGCTGAAAAACAAGGATACTAGGGCGCACACACTAACAAGGGAAAACAAAAAATGATTTTATCGGCCGAAGGGGGAAAAACTTCAAGACTCAGCCTGCAAAAAGGATAGAGACAGGTAAAAACTATAGACTTAGGTAGAAACCACAAACCCGTAGGACTTTGACAAGTTCATGTGATAACACAACGTAGAGATGTGTTCTATCGGCATCTTTAAAGCACAAAGATATGTCGTTTAGTGGATAAAATCACGGTTTGGGAAGAGTACACATAAGAAATATAGATGGTTTCATGGGGTTACTCAAAACAAACATTTCACCTTGTTGAAAAACTCTGTAACCCATGTTGGTACCCCTTCAAGTAGTACCGCATCAGACATAATCAATACTCCTCCATCACTCCCATGTACCGTCAGGTATATTGGGATTCCCCTAGGTCTCCTGAAACCAACTTTAAATCAATCGATCGACTGCCTAACTACTATAGTGACATCGAGAAAAACACTTGTGAAGATATTTTCTAATACCTGGGTAATCAGGTAGTACAACTAGGGTATGGTCGAGCCTCCTTAGTTGGTGCCTCGAGATATTAGGTCGAGTATTACTGTTCAACCCCACATGTATATCAGAAAGTTATAACATAGAGAAAACCCTTGTATATAGGAACCACGAAAACCCTAACCCTTGGGAAAGGAACATAGAAGAAAATGAACAAAAGAAATATATTATCATGCAACCATGCCTCTTGCATTCTGGTTGCAAAATTCCTACACAATTCTTGTTAACAATTTGAGCAATTCGTCATTGCAGTATTCTTCAAGCCGGACTATAACTCTGCAAAATTTAAAAAAAAAGTATAGTGGCCCCACCGATACCCTTATTCGGTACATATGCCATTGGATTCCTCTCTTCACCCTAATCCTCGTGGTACCTATCATTTGTAATCGATTTTTCCATGGACCTGAACCCCTTCTCGACACCCTTATTTGGGACATATCCCATTGGATTCTCCTTTTCACCCCAATCATTGTGGTACTATCACTTGTAAGCCTTTTTTTTTGTGGTCCCAACCACCCTTCTCAACACCCTTATTTTACACCTATCCCATTTGATTCCTCTCTTTTCCCCATTCATCGTGATACCCCTCATATGTAACCCTTTATTCAGTACAGACCCACTCACCCATTTTTTCGTCTTCCCAAATGGAAAACACCCGCAACCAAGAACTCAATTCCTTGATTGTTGACAACATCCAGAACAAGGAGGAAATCAAGACCCTCAAATCCAATATTATCAAGCTCAATTCCTCCATTCAGACCCTCTAGGAACAATGGGCCACCATCAAAGACATCAAAGTCACACTTGACCAATTGATGAACCGCTCCATGAACCCTACCTTTTTGAACAACCTTCCTATCATGAAGACATCGACTCTTCCCATTTCCAAGGCCCTCATTCCAATCCCCTTCATCGCAACCTGTACCTTCATAGAATTGAGGTGAACAAATTTGATGGATAGGATCCCACGAGCTGGGTCACTCAAATGGAACATTGTTTCTCCTTGCATGGAATTACTGATGTGTTCACTAAACTTCATTACAATATCCTCTATTTGGATCCAAAATGCTGGAAATGGTGGAAATAACGTAGAAATGCATGCCAAGGGTATGTTTCTTGGACATAGTTTGTTGCAGAGTTGTATGAACACTTTGACACTGACACCCACCATTTAGGTTGTTTGACCAAGTTAAAATAGTCTGGCATAGTGGAAGACATTATCGTCTCTTTTGAGCACTTGACTTTCATAACAGAGGGCATGTCAAATTATTTATTCCATGAATTATTTATGAGTGGCCTAAAGGATGAAATATGTGCCCATATCCTAATGGATCACCCCCAAAATTGGTTGGAAGCTACTAAACGAGCCAAGGAAGCACAACAGATTGTCTCCTCCCAAACCAGAAATCCTCCTTTCTTCCTCGCCTTAAAACCACCAATCTCACCCCTCTTTCTACTCCCCTCAAGATCCATAAATTAACCTGGGAAAACATGGTTGAACGCCAAATAAAGGGTCTTTGATATAATAGTGATGGAAAATATTTTCCAGGGAACAAGTGTAAGGAAAAAAATCCTTTTATGGCCATGTATGAGGATGTTTTTGAAGAAGAGGTCGATGTTTCCCATGTAGAAGAGATACCCCAACCAAATAATCTTACTCCACCATCTAAACCACCAAAATTTGAACCGATGATTTCATTGAATGCCTTCGCTGGCTTCTCTGCTCCCCAAATTTAATTGGTTATATTAAGCATTGGAAAGTCATCATCCTCATTGATAGTGGTAGCACCATAATTTTATTCATTGTCACATTGCCCAAGAAATCAATTGTTATATCCATGTAGTCAATAATTTTCAAAACATTATTACTAATGGTGGTTCCATGAAATGTGGGGGATGTTGTGAAAATGTGTGCTCCAAATTCGCCAGTACCACCTAAAATATCATATGGTTTCTATCGACCTGGGAGATTGTGATATTGTGCTCGGTGTGGAATGGTTACGCACTCTCGACCCCACTCTCATGGATTTTAAGGAATTAACCATGAAATTCCAATAGGAGGGACAACAATATAAGTTCCAAGGCATCATAACGGGCTTCCCGAAGATTATTAGTTCCCATCACATGGAAACTATCCTCAGAAAAGTTCATTATTGAATTATTTCCCAACTCCATTCCATTCAAGAAGTTGAGACACCCTATGTGCATCCCAACCTCCAATCTATACTCTCCTGACACCAATATGTTTTTACCACTCCCCATGGACTTCCCCCTTCTCGTGGAATTAATGATCGTGCAATTCCTCTTGTATCGGGAAATATTCCTCCCATTGTTCTCCCTTATCATCATCCCTTTGCTCAAAATAATGAAATTGATAAAATTCTTGGAGAATTGCTTGAAGCAAGTGTTATTCGTCCATGTACCAACCCCTATTTTTCTCATGTGGTCATGGTACTCAAGAAAAAAGAAACTGGCATATGTTCCCTAATGTTCACACCCTCGACAAACTCATAATCAAAGACAAATTTCTCATTCCTATCATTGATGACCTATTGGATGAATTGAGTGATGCTGAGTACTTTACCAAACTTTATCTTTATTCTGGCTACCACCAGATACATGTGAATGAGGAAGACATTCCCAAGATTGCATTTAGAACTCATGAGGGTCACTATGAGTTCTTGGTTGTGCCCTTTGGCTTATGTAATGCCTCCTCCACTTTTCAAAGTTTCATGAATCATGTCTTTCGTCCATTCCTTTGCCATTTTGTTTTAGTTTTATTTGATGATATTATTATCTATAGTAAAACTTAGCAATCCCATCTCACTCATGTGGATCAAGTTCTCCATCTAATCTCTCAACACAAACTTTTCCTTAAGCAGTCTAAATGTGCCTTTGGATCCTCAGAAGTGGAGTACCTAGGTCATATTGTCATCAAGGATGGCGTACATTTGGATCCTAAGAAAATTGAAGGTATGAAGGACTAGTCTCGCCCTAAAACTCTTAATAACTTGTGTGGTTTTATGAGTTTAACGAGTTGTTATCACAAGTTTGTTTCAAATTATGGAAAACCCATAGCACCTCTCATTGCTCTCCTTAAAAACAATGATTTCACTTGGACTCTAGTAGTTGATTAATCCCTCGACACCTTGAAAGAAGCTATGTGCAAGACTCATGTAATAGAACTACCTGACTTCACCAAGACTTTTGTTTTGGAATGTGATGCTTCAAGGAAAGAAATTGGGGAAGTCCTCATGCAAGATGGTCGACCTTTGGCTTTCACTAGAAAACAAATTTCAAAGAGACATTTGGGCCAATCCACCTATGAAAAGGAAATGTTGTTTATTTTGCATGTAGTGGATATATGTCATCCTTATCTATTGGGGAAAATTTTCCAAATTAAAACTAATCATCAGAGCCTCAAGTATTTTCTATAACAATGAATTTCATCCATGAAGCAACAAAAATGGGTGACCATGCTATTTGGATATGATTATGAGATCATTTACAAGAAAGGAAAAGAAAATTT
This sequence comes from Picea glauca, assembly GCA_000966675.3. Classification (NCBI taxonomy): domain Eukaryota; kingdom Viridiplantae; phylum Streptophyta; class Pinopsida; order Pinales; family Pinaceae; genus Picea; species Picea glauca. The sequence goes on from JZKD02S1602429.1 coordinate 14,156, forward strand.
GGTTGTTGATGCTCTTTCCAGGAAGTATGAGGATGAAGGGTCCCTCTTTTCCATCTCCTTCATTGTACCAGATTGGCTTCAATCTATTTGAAAAGAATGGTTGCAAGACCCTGACTTTTCTCACCTAATCCAACATTTGCAACATAATTCTCAAGCTTCTCTAAGGTTCTCTTGGAAAATTGAAGAGATTCAATACAAAGGGCGTTTGTATTTAAGAAAATAGTTGCAACTTAATTTCATGGTGCTTTATGAGCTTCATGCTTCACCCATAGTTGGACATTCAGGCTTTACCAAAACATATGAATGGGTCAAAGGTTCTTTTTTCTGGGAAGGTATGAAATAGGACATCCACACCTTTGTGGTTGAATGTGATACTGGTCAATGAAATAAAGGAGAAATTTTCAAGGCTCAAGAAACACTCTACTCTCGATCCCACCTACTATGTGGAAATATATTTCTATGGAATTCATTGTTTACTTTCCTAAATTGGGAAATAACACCATCATCATGGTGGTAGTAGATCGTCTATTCAATATGCTCACTTTTGTGCTCTTCAACACTCGTTCACCGTAACAACAATGGCTCAAATATTTATGGATAATATCTTCAAACTACATGGCATGCCTCATTCTATTGTCTCCGGCCATAATCAAAATTTCACTAGAAATGTTTGACAAGAATTGTTCCATCTCTTAGGAACCCAATTGCATCTCAGCACCGCCTATCATCCACAAACTAATGGACAAAATGTAACTTTCAAAAAGTGTTTGGAAACATATTTGTGATGTTTTTCATCTGACCAATAAACTTAGTGGGATTAGTGGTTACCCATTGATGAATGGTGGTACAACACATCTTACCATACTGCCACTCACATGACCCTCTTTGAAGTGGTCTATGAGAAAAACTCGCCATCGGTTCTCTCATACATTCTTGGTGTCTCTAAGGTTCAATAGGTTGACACTTCAAATGACCATTCTTCATACCCTCAAAGAAAAAAAATTCATGACTCAAAATCGTATGAAGCAACAAGAAAATTAGGGACATTCAGAACATCAATTTGTTGAACGAGACCAAGTGTTTCTTCCTCTGCAACCTTACAAGCAAACTTCACTCAAAGATGAACATTATCTGAAACTCGCCCCCAAATTTTACGGTCATTATACAATTATCAATCAAGTGGGGCCTTGGCCTACTAGTTGGCTCTTCCTAGCCACTCTAAGCTCCATATTGTCTTTCATGTCTCGTGCTTAAAGAAAGTGAGTGGAACTAAGTTCCAGACTCAAACTAGTCTCCTTGAGTTGGATGAAGAAGGATCTATTTGGTTGCATCCATGAGCCATCTTGGACCAGTGAGAGCATCGCCTCTGTCAATGCACCATCAAGGAAGTCTTAGTTCAGTGGAATGATACACCACCAGAAGATTCCACTCGAGAATCGACTATCATTTTGAACAAATTTACCCATCTCAAGCCTTGAGGACAAAGTTGTTTTTCAGGGGAGGGGGGGGGCATGTTAGGGACCTAACTTCCCTAACCCCTCAAGTAGGTAGAATAATATTTTTTCTATGTAATAAAGGATGAAATTAGTAAATAAGGCCTATATATTAACATGACGAAGTCAAATGTAAGAAGACTTAATAGAAGCTTCTGCTTCTAGAAAGATCTTCCTCTAGAATGTTCTCTAGAAGAAAAAATGATTATAAATAGAATTAGAAGGGATGGGAAACAAATTTCTTGAGAATTATTGTAATAGAGCTCTACTCTATTGGAGGTTTCCCACTCGAAGAGGAAAGTGAACTTGGACTTATATCAATAAAGGTATCATTTTGGTGTTATGGTTCTCTATATTTTGTTGTTCCTCTGAAATTTGCTACAATATTTTTGTTTCTTCTTATTATAATACATATGGTACCTAAAAATTGGTATAAAATGGGTGATTTGGATGATATAGACGATTTTTGGTTACACCCAACTATCAAGGTCATGTCAATGTTATGTAATTGTTAGATTTCCTAGGTGGTTATATGGATAACCAAGATAAACATTAAAGGAGCGAGAAAGTGGAAAATAATAGCCTCATGAAAATTAGTATGAGATCCATGTTAGAGTGTGTAAAAACAAAAGTGTCTCTTGACTACTAATTTTCTTGTTAGTCAATTTCACAAAATAAGCATAAACAATTCAAGTTGGGGAGATTGCAAGGGCTTATGGAAACCAAGAAAACTATTTCCTAGTTTGAGTCATAACCTTTGATTATATGGGGCCTAATAATTATGGATGAGTTTCTTTAAGGTCATACATGTTATCTTGTTGATGCATGGCTAGATAAAATGGACTATAGAAATAGGGTTAAGATCTTCTCCTTAAAAAAAATGGAAATGAACCCAAGAGGTGCATCATTGAACAAATGACATAAATTGGATGTTTGAATCATGTATTGTTTGGAGGAGGAAACCAAAAGGGAGGTATAAATGGAGGGGTGGGAATTGAAGGGGACTTTGAAAAAGGTGGAGTTGCAAAGAGAAACATTGGTGGAGGGGTAAACAATGGTGATGGTGGTGGAAACCAAGGAGATGGATTGGGTGGTACAATATTACCAACTATTTTTGGATGAAAAGATTCTTATGACAACCCTTTTAAGGGATACCTATATCACACACATAATCTATACACATAACCCACACAAGTAATGCATGCACAAAACCCACACATTTAACATGCACAACTAACCCACACACCTAACCCATGCAGTTAACCCATATTTATAACCGATTAACCTAGTTCACACACCTAACCTATGCACCTACACACATACCTAACCCACATATATACCCTTTCACACATAGCTATACCATACAACTAACCATCGAGGATGTTAGTATTGGATTAAGGGAGGATGCATCTATTACATCATCTAAGGGACTCACATCCCAGACCATCCTCGTCCCTTAAAACCATATCCAATGCACCAAATGTTGAAATGGTAATTATATCTCACTTACGGAAAATATTCCCTATATAAGGCCTATACAATTACATGGGGTTTTATGCATGGTCCATGAGCTCCATAGGAAAAGTTCATGGCCCAAGAATCTATATTTTGATCCTAAAATGTAGATTAGGAAATGATAACCATCCCTAGTGTGACAAGACTCGAAATGAACACCACATCTTTCTCATTTACCAAATACTCCTTATGTAGGCCTTGTATGGTGGCTTAATTCCCCATGTATGGACTAGTAACTTTAGAGGTAAATTTTATGGCCCAAGACCATGATGTTTTCCCTAGACCATTCCCTCATCCCTGGAAACCATCCATAATGTTCCAAACCTTAAAATAACAACCATATGGAGTTCATCGGCCAAATATTTTCTTTTAAGGGCATGTGTGATGACTTTAGGGTCCACACATGGCCCACGAGCCTCAAAGACACATGTTATGGACTAATACCTTAGATTTTAGCTTAGACAATGGCATGGACATCAGGAAATACATGGTATTATAATCCTCAAAATGGTCATCATATCTCACTCATACACTAAATATTCCCTATGTGAATCCTTCTAGTGATTTGGGGCATTGCATAAGGCTCTTGAGCCCTAGAGTGAATTATATGCCCTTAGACCCTAGATGTTGATATTAGACCATGGCCTATGCCTCAAGAAACTCCATGGTGTTATAAATCTTGAAATAGTCACCATACCCACTTGCAAGAAAAAACTACCCTATGCAGGGCTTGTGTGATGGATTGGGGACCTAAGCATCGCCCAAGAACCATAAAGGAAAATGTTATGGCCCAATACATTGGATTTTACCCTAGAACATTTATTGATTTATGATAACCATCCTTCATGCACTAAATACTAAAATGACCACCACATCTTGCTAATATGATAGAGATTTCTTATGCAGAGCCTATGTGGTGCCCCGAGGCTTGAAACACAACTTGTGAGCCCCAGAGATAGATGTCGTCACCAAAGAACCTATGATTTGGCCTTAAACCATGGCCTCATACTTGAGATTCATACCTAGTACACCAAACCTTGAAATGGACACCATATAGAACTCATAAGCCGTCAATATTCCCTATTCAAGGTTGGCTGATGCCTTAGGGGCCCACACATGGCCCAAGATCCCAAGAGCTTGGTTTTTGGTCTTATACCATGGCATGTAAACAAAAAAAATCCTCTGGTGTTCTAAGCTTCAAGATGTTGAATATATCTCACTTGTATGCTATATATTCCCTATGTGGGACTCGTATGTTGGTTCAAGGCACCACAACATGGTTCTTGAACCTTGAAGTTAATTTTATGGCCTAATACCCTATTTCTAGATATTTGAACTATCCATAGTATTATGAATGATTTTTCTTATGTTGAGAATGACTCTAAAGATAGAAATAATAGGGGAATAACATAAAGATTCACCAAAATCACAGTAATACAATGAAAACCAAACTCTCTTAATGAATGAAATAGTGAAAACACTGCAAAATGCAAAGCAATAAAAATTGGCTTGAATTGTGGTAGATTATATTCGAGAAGAGACATGTTATCTATGCTCATTCAAAAAAAATCATAAAAAAATGTTGAAACTATATTTTAACATAAAATCTAAAACCCTAAGAGGAAAAAATCATAAAATACAAAACCCTAACCCTAGGAAATGAAGTGGCAAAGGGAATGAGGGCCTCAAGAGAATAGTTGATGCATCAACTTCTTGAGGCCACAAATTTTGTATACAAACTCTGTTTGGGGAATTTATTGTACCTTTGTAAATCTTGTTCCAAGATATATGTGATTGGTAGGTTGGAAATCAAAGATTGTGAGGTTGTGTCAATAACTAAAAATGCATGGGGAGTCCCTGAAAAATGCATCGAAAGTTTAGGGTCTACAAAAATGTTGTAAACCGACAAGTTGTAGGACCTTTTTTTAGTTGGTGGAAGATTTGGGTGGCCTCCTATATCCACCTGGATCAGTCGTCCCCATTTAGGAAGAAATGGTCTCCATTTCACTAAGTTCCTCTATTAGATGGGGATAATTCTATTGAATTTGGTCCCTAGTGAATGACTTGCCTTGGTGAAGAAGATACCATTATTTTACAACCCAATAGAATTGTATGTTGTTTTGGTAGGTGCCCTTTGTCTCGTTGTAAAGGATTCGATTGACTATGTCCTTCTTAATGCATATAGGGTTGAGTTTTGTAGAGGCCAAGTGCTCTATAACCTCAGAGGCATCCAAAAAAGGTGGAAAATATGGTTGAAGAAGTTCCACATTAAATGCATGGTGTAAGAAAATGAACAATTTAATACTCCACTCTAAATCATTCTCACCCATAACATTGGTGATGTTGCAAGGCCCATGTGGGAGTGGTATGAGCTGCCTATGGGGGCTTGTGAGTTATTCTTTCTGTAATTGCAAACATACCTTATCACCCCTTGAAACTTGTGTGAAACTTGATGTTGATCATTTCATTATTTTTACTTACCATTGGCTTTTAGAGAAATATCATGAACTTTTTATTGGTTGTGTTAGATCCATTCAACAATTTGGTTTCTCTATCTGCCTTGTTTTGAGAACGAGAGGACTCTTCCTATGCAAATGCAATAGGAATAGTTACATAAATTGGGGCCAATGGTATAACTTAGGCACACCTGAAAAGGATTATGGTGCATACAACCGATAAGGGATTTGTTGTAGCTACATTTAACATTAGAAAGGATTTCATTCCTTGTACATGGATTCTTGGAATTGTACATTATGAGGATATGCAAAATCATCTTGTTGATTACCCCTATTTTTCCATCGATTTGAGGTGGAAGATAGTTGATTTGGACAGCCTAGTGTCCATCATTTTCCATAGTCTATACCAAAAAGTATTGAGGAACTTATCATCCCTAATTGAAAAATGTTTTGTGGCAACCAAAATAAACCTAAATGCACTCAAAGAAATGCTTAGCTATGGATTGTTTTGTAATTTTCTTCTTGTAGGGTGCCAAAATGGACATCTTACAAAATTGATCAAAAACCACAAATACACAATCAATACCATGATTGGTTAAGGGCATATATGGCATATAATCCATGGAGAATGACTCCTAAGGATTATCTAGAGTAGGTAAAGGAGTGTACAATCCTTTCCTCTTGATGATAGGTTTACAATAGCACATGCAATGCATGATTTGATATACCCTTTGATGTCATGGTGAAGCTTTAGATAGTGGAAGTGATTTTGTAATACTACCACTATTTTTTCCATGTTGAAGTTCCCTACCACCCGACTATAAGGCACTTGCTAAATCAACTTCTCAAGATCACTTGGATTAATGAAGAGATGGCCCAAATGACATATAAATCCAACAAGGAGGTGAAAGTATGAAATTTATTTACATGCACCCAATGTATATTATGTAGAAGTGAAGTTAGGATCATTGTCATACCATTGGAGCCACTTTAAAGTTTCGTCTTCATAAGAACTATGACTAGGGCCATGATTGTAGGTTGGCTAAGGAAGACACAACTACGTTGGTATTTCCCTTCTTGTAATTGATATTGCATGGAATTTTTGAAGGTATGTAGATCATGTTTGATGGTGGTCGTTCTACAACTTTCCCTACATCTAAATTAATTGTAGGGGTTTGTGGTTAGTTTGGATGATCATTTCCTTTCCTAGAATATAATGCTTCCACTGTCGAAATGATTACACAATATAGTCCATCTCCTTGTCATAGGTGGAGTACTTGCAAACTCTGTCAAAGAGTGTCTCATTGTGATATTCCATGGGATGTCAATGCTAAGTGAGGACTACACTAAAATCATAATCTCAAGTATTTTTCTCAATCTTGAACAAGGTTTACAAGGCTAGCAGAATGAGGCCGACTAGTGTTGAGTAGAGGTGATGTTTCATATCCTTGAATGATTTATGTTGTTCCTTGGCCAAAAAAATATTATCTTTGGATCTACCCATAGTCACTTGGTTCATGGGCTAAGTGATATGAAACAAACCTGACATAAACCTACGGTAGAAGTTGGTGAAGCCCAAGATATTGTGAAACTTTGTTAGTATCTTTGGGGATAGAGAATCACAAATGACTTAGATCTTGGTTGGATCCACATGCACACCATGCTCATCCATGATGTATCCAAGATACTGAATACTCTGCAATTCGAATGAACACTTCTCTTGATTGGCATATAACTTGTGTTGTCACAAGGTGTTCAAGACTTGCTAAATGTGCTTAGGTTGCACCTCTTGTGTTCTACTAAAGATGAAGATATTGTCCATATATGCAACCAAAAAATAAATTGGTTAATGGATGCAATATATCTTCTACCATCCTCATGACCATTGCTAACGCATTATTCAAGTTGAAAGGCATGGCCAACCACTTGAAGAAACCTTCCTTAAAATTCAAGGTTGTTTTCCACACATCAATTTGTTCAATTGGAACCTATTGATAACATCACTTTAGATCAATATTACTTAAAAACTTGGCACCCTTGAGTYGATTGCRAATATCATAAATCTAGGGGATTGAAAATTAATTCTRAACTATGATTATTTCAAGGATTTGTAATAAATACARATTTTCCMTATCTTGTGTGCATTCTAAACTAGTGCAATCAGTCTCTTGAAAGGYGAGGAGTTCGTTTAAATGTGGCCCTTTTGTATTATCACTTGAATATGRAATTTTATATTATCATTCTCTAGAAGAGAGTGCTTGTATATTGGGTCATCATGTAAAGGGGCACCCAATGTCCAATRAATTACATGCTTTACCTAATAATGTAGAGCTACCCCTTTAGGTGAGGTGAAGATATATCTATATTATTTGACCATCTTGTCCCCTTGATTTGGTTGTGTATAGAAACCCCTTATAAAATCCTTAGTGGTCATGGTGATATTTTTTTTTCCTTCTAACTGAAGCATCATCATGAAGAGGAAAATATATCAATTTGAAAGATACTAAATTGATTTTCTCTCCTCTTATATATTTTCATTTAATTATTTTATATTTTTTAATTCATTTATATGTTAATCCCCCTTTACTTTTAACTCTACCTTTTAATAAACTTTTCTTCCCCTTCTTAATCTTACTACCCCCTCATAATATTAATTTCAATACATTAATTTAATTCACATTGGATAATATTGGTCCACTTTCCAAATTTTAAACCTCTTATTTTATTCATTTAACTAATTGTTGAATTCAATTCTACATCAATCAATCAATTCCATCCCCGTCACTTTTAATCCACCCTTTTAAATATCTTTTCAATCATCTTATCAACCCCCTTTTCAAATCATATCACCCCCTTTTTAATTTTCTTTTAATCTTCTTTGTATACTTTATTATGTTTATTAATTTAATTCACAATGGCTAATTCATAACAGATAATAAGTCTCCACTTTCCAAACCACTTTCCAAATTGTAACCTAACGTTCTTATCAAATTTTCTTAATAAATTTTCCTCGGCACTCTTTTCATACATCATTACTTTAATAGTCCCTAATGATGGGTGGAGTTTTCATTCGAAACATTGCACATTTCATAAACTCCATATATAGTTTACGTCCAAAAATATAAGTCAGCATTATGAGGAAGTATGAAAACATGCACACTATGAATTATTTTCTTTCTTAGTCACTTTCTAATCATGTTATTTGGAATTCCTTTAGAATTAATTTTGGGTGTTTTATCAGTATAATTTTCATCTCTTTCAACTTTACAAAATTTGTGTTTTATGAATATTATCATGTAGTGACTAGTTCTTAGATGAATTATTTAGATGAATTGAGTGTTCCCATAAGTTATATTCTAGAACAAATTTCTTCAAACAAATTAGATTGATTATTTCAACATTAATTCTTCTAAATATTGAAAACATAAAAATAATGTAAGGAACTTCTAAATCCCATCAAACGATTGTCAAACTATTAACCCAGAGGATTGTTCCATACCAAACATGGTAGAGTCTAATTGGACCACATCTTTGGGTTTAATACACACACACACAAATCTATATGCATGTTCAATTCTAATAAAAAGTGAAAAACCAAGGTCCTTTAATTTCATTTTTGTTGGAACAACAAGTCACGATGGTTCATCCCACTTCTCCTAGAATTAGTCATTCAGGAAGTTGATCTACATATGGACATAGTTGTTCGGGCGATCAACCAAATATCTACATCATTTCATTGAGTAGTTGACAATATTTTCGGTTAGACAGTCGACCAACAATCGGATACAGTCAGTCAATGGATCGACTAGTCAAGCAATCGACTTTAAGTTGGATACTTAGATGGTCAGGTTGAGCACCCTTGTAACATTGACTATAGAGTGTGTATTTCAAAGAGTCAATTCTAACAACTAACAATTATATGTGGACAATATACTCCCGATTTCAAGGAAGTTGGTTAGATATTGAAGCTATAAATAACAAACCCAATGGGTCATTATCATCATGGCAATATCATTATGATGTTTTGATTATGATGTGTTGTGCATAAGTGTTGTAATGGTGTCTTTACGCACCACCTTTTGTATTAGAAATCCTATTTCCTCTTTGATTATCTATCGTTCTATTTGTCTATTTTGTATTAGGTTACACCCAATCTCCAACATGGTATCAGAGCTAAGGGTTTGAAACCTCGCTTGATGTCCACAAATATTTTTGAGTCTGATATGTTGTGTGATTAACTCTGGGCCAATGATTTGCAGACTATAACTTGTGGGAACATATTGGTTATGTCTAGATATCGAATATGGATTTGAAGATCGATCTTGTAATTCTTGATGGATGAAATTATGTAGTATGTGAAACATACATGGAAACCCCACTAAAGAGTTAAGGACTGTGATATTATATGAAGGTTGCGATTCCAGATCAAACAGACGATCAGGAAAAAAAATTGTTGATGGAAAGAAGGATTAGGTTGTATGGGTCATCACGACCTATATCTTGCGGGAGATTCATTTTCACATCAGTGGAATTGAATACCCTCATCAAGTTTGGAAGAAGTTGAAGTCATTGTTCGAAAAAGTTGATGAAAGCCACATCATGTAATTGGAAAAAGATTTGATCTCTCTTCATCCTCATTCTTTTAACATAATAGAGGAATATTTGGCGTGTGTGAAGGAACTACAATTAAAATTGAGATAATGTGGAAAGAATTAATAGAATAAATACAAACAACTCATCGATCTGGTCCTGATGAATTTAAGAACACCATTAAACATGCTTGTTTCGAATTTCCACACCAACTGGAAAGCATGCAAGGAAGATGGTAAGAATTACACCTTTGAAGCTTTCCATGGTATTTTAATCACTAATCAACACAGATTGATTAAAGAAGGAAAGCTTGGTGGTAAAAATCAAGCTCACTTTCTCAAGGGAAAGGGAAATTCGAATCACAAGAAAAGATGATGGTTTGATACCCTTGTATAGAGATATGGATTCCTCAACTAGAAACCTAAAGGGAAAAAAAATGCACCATGTCAAAATCTAAAGGAGAAAACATGTCAGTACTGTGGAAAGACTGAACGTGGGGAGAAAGTATACTATAAGAAGAGAGATGATTTAGAAGAGAAGGTTAAACACCTTGAAGGAGATGTATCCATTACTCATTGACCTGTTGATAATTTCACCTTCCAATTTATAAATTCTCAAGCCTTGTTTTCTCATTCCGCGTAGAACAAATGGGTTGTCGACTCTGGATGCACTCATCATATGGCTAAGGATAATTCCTTGTTCATGACCTCCTTGAATGAAGCTAAGGGGAGGAATATTTATGTTGTTGATGATTTTTCTCTCGATATTGTTGGTCAGAGTGATTTTTCATGTTGACATGGGAGAATTGTCGATGTTTATCATGTGCCAAAACTTAGTGTCAATTTGTTGTCGATTGCTCAGTTAACAGGAACAAGTAATATTGTGGATTTCTGACTAGATCGGTTCTTTGTTCGAGATTTGAAGAAAGGTCAGTCGATTGTTACTAGAGGGTTTCTCGACTCGAAGGATAGTCTATATAAATTTTATGACATGACTCAACCCGACTCCAAACCAATTGTTATTGTTGCTCACACTGATGATCAAAGTCAAACTTGGTAGGAATGAATTAGACATATGAATTTTCAAAGTCTGTAGTCAATGGAAACTGAGTGAATGGTTGTTGTTTTACCTAAAAATTCCCCCCCTAATAGAGTTTGCAAAGGTTGTGTGCTTGGAAAACATCATCAAGCACCCTTTAACTCTGGCAAAACATGGCAATAACAAAACCTCCCGGAGCTAGTTCATAATGATGTTTGTTGCATCAAAATACCTTCCCTAGCAGGTTAAAGGTATATATTGATTTTAATTGATGATCTCTCTTGTTTCGCTTGGGTTTATTTTATGAAGAATAAGAATCTTGTATTTGAAAAGTTCAAAGAATTTAGATCCTTTGTTGAAAATCAATGTGGCCAACCCATCAATTGCTTGAGATCAGAAAATGGTGGTGAGTATGTCAATCAAACTTTTAAAGAATACCTGGTTCGATTTGGTATTAACTAGAAGTGGTCGGTTACTCACACACCTCAGTAGAATGGAATCATAGAATGCAAGAATTGGACATTAGTCAAAATGGATAGATGTATTTTTCATGACAAATATATACCTCCTCACTTCTAGGCTGAAGTTGTATATTATGCAAACTATCTGCTCAATCACATCTCGAATAAATTTGTTCCTTTGATGACTCCATTTGAACGATGGTGTGGAAAGAATCCCTCAGTTGGCCACCTTTGTGTGTTTTTATATGTTGTTTGGGCTCATATTTCCAACGAGTGTAGAAAGAAGTTGGATGCAAAGAGCTATGCTTGCATCATGATGGGATATTATGAAGAGTCTAAGGCCTATCGACTATTTGATCCTGTCAAATGATAAATCATTATTAGACATAATGTATTGTTTTATGAGAAGTCTTATGGCATCAAGTTGTTGAATTTCTCCTCTGAATTGTTACAGGATGATCACTTTGATTTTTTTTTCCCCTATTCTATTTTTAGTTCTTCGACTAGACAGTCAAACTCTATTCCTATTTCAACTAGACCATCGACCTCTAAGTTGATTAGTCCGTCGATATATTTTTCGACTGGTCCTCCATCTTCATTGACTAAAATTGTTCCAACCTCTGGTTGACTTTCTGCAGTGAAAAATAGTTCACCCCTTTCTTGTCTACCCATATGGACTTCCAAGATAATTGAAGTTGTTGGACCTGATGCCAGTGGTATCTCTTAAGGATGACAAACTCAAATTCAAAAGCAACATTCCAATGTTGCATTGACGACTCTTGTACTTGAAACTTATGAACCTATTACCTACTCAGATGCCCAAGGTCAACCTGAATGGGAATGGACTATGCAGATAGAAATTGATTCTTTGTCGAAGAATCACACTTGAGAATTAGTTCCCCGATCGCAAGGAAATAATGTTGTGAAGTGTCAATGGGTCTACAAGACCAAATTTACCTCTGAAGGTGTTGTTGAATGTCACAAATATTTTTTGGTTGCAAAGGGATTTTCTCGACAAGAAGGCATCGGCTACACTGAGAACTTTGCTCATGTTGCAAAGATGAACTCTATTCGACTTATTATTTCCCTTGCTGCTTGATTAGGATGGAAAATCCATTAGATGGATGTGAAGAGTGCCTTTCTTCATGGAGATCTTTCTGAAGAAATTTTCATGGAACAACCTCCTAGTTTTGTGACAGATTCTAACCTAGTTTGTTGACTCAATAAGCCTCTCTATGGTTTGAAGCAAGCTCCCCAAGCTTGGTATGCTAAGATCAATAATTTTTTTCTTCGACTTGGTTTCAAACGTTGTGAATCTAATCACAGCTTGTATGTACTCCATACTAATGGAAACACTTTGATTGTTGTTGTTGTGAATCTGATCACAACTTGTTGTTGTTCCATATGAATGTTTTGTGAGGTTTTGAATAAAAAGATGGGATTGTGTGAAGTAATTTATTTAATACAAAAAAGATGAGTGTACATTCTTGGTATAAATAATAATACTCGTATATGTGTAATCCATTTTTTTAATAATTCTTTAAATAATGATTTTGGATTATGTTAGTTACTAATTTCGATTCAAGTTTTTTTTTTTTTTTTTAATATTAAAAGAAGACATTTTTCAAAAGAATTACTTGATCTCCATGTAATCCTCAATAGTAAGCCGGTTTTGTTTAGAATGTAAAAAAGTGATATAAGAATATGGTTCGATTTCTTCGCTCATAAGCCATTGTTGTTTAGAATGCAACAAAGTGATATAGAGTATGACTCGATTTTTTCAAAATTAAGTGGTGGTCAATTAATTTATTCAAAATGTCTTTTTAGTGATTGAGGATTATGAATGGAGTGGATATACGTCATAAAAATAGTAACAAACAATAATGCATGTAAGGATATTTAAAACAAAAATCTAAAATGCTATCTATTTCACATAAATTTGCCTTTAAAATTTAAGAAAAGTATATTTAAGATTCTAATAATGATAAATCAATATTATTGGAACAATAAATTTTGAGAGGAGAGATAAACCTTTCGAGGAAGGACTCCATTAGTGAGAATCTTCAGTACCATCACTTCTTTGCATCTAACCTTTGTTGTTATAAAAATATGACATGGTCATCTTTATTATGCTAAAATCAACAATCAACTACTCTTCAGTGGAGAATGGGCATTGCATGATATTGAACAACCAATTTGACACAACTACCTACGATATTGGAACAATAAGTAATGATTAGTTAGAATGGTCATGATTGAATGTTCAAAGTATGCATTTGTTTGGCCTCATTGGAATGCAACTCTGGTTATGGAAATCATTATGCATTATAATGACATAAATGTTTTTCCTGGGAATTTCACTTAGACAAATGATTAGGAAAACTGAAAGTTTTCTTCATGGCAATTAACAAGTTATAAAAACATTAAAGGCTTTAGTGAAAAAGTTCATATAATAAAAGTGTGTATCTAATATATCATAATATAGTATGGTTCCATCCCAGATAATAACAAGTCACATTTCCTCAACATTGTAACCATGTTGACAAATTAATCATAACTATTCTTTGTACAATGTAATCACAGAGGAAACTACCTGGCCAATCAATTTGTTTACATCAAATTGAATAAATTTGTTTAATATTTTCGGTACAAATGTTGTTTGGACCATGTTAAATCAATTTGTTTAATATTTTAGGTAAAGAGGTCGTTGAGAATTCTATAATTGAAGTTTCATATTGCCACAAACAATCAAGGAGAAGATGTTGCATCACAAGTGCTTGATATATGTTGTTCTCTTTAAAAACATGTTTTTGGAATACTTATTTTTGTTGATTTTTGTGTCTCACATATAAAGAGGCGTTGTTAATTAATAATAAGGTGTTGGTAATTAATAATAATATTAATAATTTTGTTTTAAAGTCGCAACCTAATAAAACTAATTTTTTTAAATAACAAATAATTTATATAATTATTGAAATCATTTATACTCTATAAATGTCTTAGTAAAGTTGGTAGTTAATTTATTACCATTTTTATATAAATTTAAAAATTTTAGTAACAAAAATAATAATAAACAATTAGAATCTTTTCTTAAGATTATGTTTATGTTTTGTCTAATTGATAAAAGAAATTACGACATTTTATTTAAAAGACAATAAATACAATGAAGTTGTAGAAACTATATAATATATGAATTTGTGATAGTTATATTACCAAAATCAAATTGTTAATAATATTCATAGGGTCTTCACCTTGTTGACTAATATCTTTCAAGTTCATTTATAAAGAGGGGCTTAAAATTGTGAAAAATAAAGTCAATATATTGTAGGGGATGTGGGGCCTTGGGTGATTTAAAGGTATCAGGAGTATCTAGTAAAACGAAGTTTTTTTTTTCAATAAAAGGATTTTGGGAGATATTACTGAATATCTAGTAAAATTGTGCTATATCATAGGTTCATTGAGTGAAAGACTCCATGTTAATATATTGAGCTATTTTGAATTTGTAGTTGTTATTTTACCAAGCACATTATGATAATTAATAATAATTTTTATAAGGTTAGTAAGTAGAATTATAAAAAATAATGAAATAAAAAGATATTCAAAAACTTACATGTCAAATGAGGATTTTGACTTCTGTCACGCTCACGCCCAGGAGGCTGCCCGCACACACACCTAGTGCATCCTCTCTCTTGCCCCTACACCATGGCCCCAGGAGGGGGCCCTGAGGCTCCCCCGCCACCTCTACCTTCGGAGATAGAAGCTTTCAGAAAACTGGTTGCGGTCAGCGGTAAAAGAACAGCCACAGAGACGCAACAAAAATTTGTCAAAAAATTGGACAATATTCCCTCAGTCGACCTCCCAGCAGAAGAAACATGCAGATCTCCTTTGAATCTCGTCGAACGGGGACTCGTCGGCTAGTTCATAGGTCTATGGCCATCTCCCAAAGTTGTAGATGCATGGGTACAGAGAAACTGGAGCCCCCTGGTAAAAGAAGGCATCAAAAGCCATCTCGTAGGCAGGGGATTTTATGCTTTCATCTTTGATAACACAGAGGACAAAAATCTCATATTTAGGAATGGACCATACTTCATGGGCCCTCAGGGCCTATACCTGAATAAATGGTCACTGGACTTCGATCTGACACAAGATGTGCCCTCAACTGTTCCGGTATGGGTGCATCTCCCTCATCTCCCCTTGCATTGCTGGAATCCGAAGTCTCTAGAATCCATTAGGAACACTCTTGGAAAATACATTGAAAAAGCAGACATAAAGGACCAGTACTCCTGCACCAAGATATGCGTCGAAGTAGATATGGAGGTGGGGCTACCAGAATCCATTCAACTAAAGGTCGCAGACTGGTCTCACATCCAAGAGATGGATTATGAACAACTCTCATTCAAATGCAAGTATTGCCATGGCTATGGACACTTCGTCAGGCACTGCAAAAAGAATAAAGAAGAAGAAGGGGAGATCTCAAAAGGTAAACAATGGACGCAGGTCCATAAAGCATCTCAGCCAAAGAATAACAACAGATCCAAAGGGAAAGGGGCTTTAAAAGGCCCCGACGCCCCCATTCCAGGGAAAGCTCTTGGGGAAGGAAACTCAACTCCTCCAATCTCAAAGGCTCCCAATAATCCCTTTGAAATCCTCAACAACCTTCCAGAAATCTCGGATCCAGTGATTGAAGAAATTGAACAAGAGATCCTCCCTCCCACAGCCGGAAAAAACAATGGCGAGGTAGCCCTTCCTGGCTCCCCAATTGGAACCTCCTCCTCCCCCTCCTACGCAGAAATAGAAAAAAAGAAACCCCTGGAAAACTCTGGATCTTCGAAGGACGAGTCTTTCGAGAGACCCTCAAAAAGACCCAGGAGAAAATCTCACAAAGAAGCAAGAGAAGAAGAAGCAAAGAGGCAAAAAATGCAAGGAACCCAATCCACAATTGATATGTCCATTGGAAGAAATACCAGAGCAAGGCCTCCCAAGGGAGGGCCTACCCACTCCAATCCCAGTAAATAATGAGTATAGTCTCTTGGAATTGCAGAGACTTGGGGCACCCATCGAAGGTCGAAGTAGTCAAAGACCTTCTGAAAAATGAATCTGTTGAAATCCTCATGCTCCAAGAGACAAAAATTGAAGGGGAAACCCTCTTAGAAATCAACAAACTGAAATGGAAGAAAAATGCAGGGAAAGCCATGAGCGCAAGGGGCTCTTTAGGTGGTCTCACAAATCTGTGGTCAGAAGATAAGTTCCACCTTGACAGCTCCTTTGAGACCCAGAATTGGATATTCACCAAAATCCAGCACTACTCAATTAAGATCACCTTCTCCCTCTTTAACCTTTATGTTCATTTCCTTTCTGCTAAAAAGAAAGAATGATGGCAAACTCTATCAGTCTTCTTAGAAAATCAGCTCCATATGAACATCATTATAGCTGGAGACCTCAACTTAGTCTTTGAACCAAAGGAAAAGAGAGGGGGAAACTGTGGCAGGGATCAAATGCTTCCTTTTGTTGAGGAGCTAACTCAACAGTGGGATCTCCTAGAATTTAAGCCCATGGAAGGACTCTTTACTTGGACAAATAATAGAGTTGGAATGGAACATATCTCAGCTCGCTTGGATTGGTTTCTAGTTCAAAGCTCTCTATTGCTAGAAAGGAGGATAATATCATCCAAAATACTCCCCAAATTGACATCTGATCATAATCCCATTCTCCTCCAAGTGGAAGAAGAAGAAACCTAGGTCCAATACCTTTCCGATACAACCCTCTCTAGATAGAAAAGGAAGGCTTCCTGGAAACGGTTAACTCAGCTTGGTCCATTCCAGTAACAGGATCTCCCAACTATGTGTGGGAACAGAAAATAAAAAAAACTAAGTATGCCTTAAAAGATTGGATTAAAAATCCAAATAACACCCCCTCAAGCCACAGGAGAGAGATTGTTCAATAGTTAATAGACCTATAAATGGAAATGGAGAACAAAGATATTACCAACCAAGATTTAGTGAAGGAACAAGCTACTCAATTCAATTCCTATCGTGCTTTCTATCAAGAAGAAGAGTATTGGAGGCTAAAATCTCGCATTTTGTGGCTAAGAGTTCGAGATCGTAATACCACCTTCTTCCACCGGCAATACAGAGCTCGAATCTCTAGAAACCATATTTCGGAAATTACCTTGGCAGATGGCTCGATTTGCAAAGGTTCAACCCATACCAAAGAGGTAGTAGGAACTCATTTCCAAAAACTTTATAAAGAAGATGGAGTTGATTGTGAGGAGGTTACCACAAAATTTATCTCTCATATACCCTCCCTGGTGAGTAAGGAAGATAATGCAGCCCTCATGAAGCCTTTTATAGAGGAAGAAATCAACAATGTTATTTGGTCTATGGAACCTGACAAAGCCCCAGAGACAGATGGATTCTCAATCAATTTCTATAGAAATTGTTGGGAAATAATCAAGATTGATTTACTAAGAATGATAAAAGCATTCCAGCAAAAATCCAAAGTTGGAGGTAGTGTTAACTCCACATTTCTAACCTTAATCCCCAAAGAAGTGAACCATGGCTCCTTTAACAGATTCAGGCCAATCTTGCTCTGCAATATCTCGTACAAAATCCTCTCAAATCTAATGGCAAACAAGATTAAGCCTCTGCTAGGGAAGCTCATCTCCCCTGCCCAAAGTGGTTTTGTAAAAGGGAGACATATTCTGGACAATGTAATAAAGGTGCAAGAAGCAATGCATTCCATCTATCAGCACAAGGAGAAAGGGATGCTCATAAAACTAGATATGGAAAACACATTCGATCAGGTAAAACTCTCATTCCTTTACAAAGTCCTCCTTTCCTTTGGCTTCAATACAAAATTTGTTAAAATAATCAAAGCCTGCATGGAGAAGCCATGGATAGCCCCACTAGTAAATGGCAGGCCAACTAACTTTCTTCAAGCCTCAAGAGGACTAAGGAAAGGCTTCCCACTCTCCCCCTTCCTATACATCATAATGGCAGACTCGCTAAGAAGAGAGCTAACTGTTGAAAAGAAAGTCGAGATTGTCCTAGACATTAGGCTAGTGAGAAGCCTAGAACTAATCAATCACGCTTTATTTGCTGATGGCTACCTTTTTCTAGGTGGAGCCTCCATTCGGATAGCACAAACCTTCAATAATATTCTCCAAAGTTTTTGCAGAGTTTCTGGAGTGCTCATCAACAAAAAGAAGAGTGGAGTATATGGGTGGAATGTTGACCAACATACCATTCAACGAATTGCCCATTTCCTGGGGTTTTCGGGCTATGCCTCATGGGAAAAAATAAAATACCTCGGACTCCCATTAACTATGGGAACCACCAAATCTTCGCTATGGAAAAAAATTATAAGAAAAATCAAGAACAAAATAGCAGCATGGGGACGACAGTGCTTCACAACAACAGGAAAGCTTATGCATATAAAATTGATATTCTCTTCATTACTAGTCTATCAGGATTCCTTCCTCTTGGATCCAAAGGTGATCCTGGCACAATTTTCAAACCTGATCCAAGATTTTATGTGGCAAGGAGGAAAGGGAAACCAAAGGAAATTTCATCTTGTTAACTGGGAAACTGTCAAACGCCCAATCAATGAAGGAGGCTTGCAAATAAGAGATCTTGGTCATGCCAATATAACTTTAGGTGGAAAAATCATTTGGAAGCTCTTCTCAAACTCAAGACATCCAGTAAGCCAAATATTAAGGAGAAAATACCTCCAAGGGAATTCGATGAGGAATTTAAAGGCAAAAAATACCACCAAAGGAACGCTGATATGGAATCTTTGTCACGTTGGGTTAGACTTCTTCCAAATCCACCTGTACCGAATTCCTAGCAATGGAAAAAAAACGTTGATGTGGAGTGACAGAATCATGGGCCATCCCCCACTCGAAAATTCTGAAGAAATTAAAGAAATCTGTGAGTGGCTTACTTAGCGTGATTTCAATAAACTGGCAGACATTTCCTCTTGGGATGCCACGGGAAATTGGTGGGATTGGGAACTCCCTGAAATCCTAGTGCATCTACAACTCCAAAAGGATTTTCTCATAAACTCATTGGTCGATTTGTCCCCTGACCACCTGCGCACGCCAGATAAATGGGGATGGGAAAAAAATGGGAGATACACTGCAGCACAAGGTTACAACGCTCCTCAATCTACCCAAGCGATGACAGAATCAACATCTCTATGGAAACAAGTTTGGGACCCAATTGGTCTTCCAAAAGTAAACTTGTTTTTCTGGATCTTAATGCACAATAAAATGCTTACAGGAGAAAATTTGATAAAAAAAGGTATAGTTGGACCTCATAGATGCCCCTTGTGTTGTAGTGTTATTGAAACTATGGACCATCTATTTGTGTATTTTCCATTTGCCCAAGAATCTTGGAAGATCACCCTCATCAGCCTCAATATCATAGCTCCATCACAAACTACAGTCACAACCCTCTTCTCCTCTTGGAAAGCGAGATATCCTCAAGAGGTGCAAAGAAAATCAAATTGGCAGAGAATTTGGTAGGCCATTCCCAAATATTTATCTTGGAAAATTTGGCTGGCAAGAAATGATCAGATCTTCAATAGCGTCCTTCATTACCCTTTGATGGTGGCCACTAAAGCAAAAGAACTTCTCCAAGAAGCAATGACTTACCACACTCTCAAGGACGAAAACTCTCTCCTTCCTGAAGAAAAGAATTGGCTAGAAGCTATTATAACTCAAGACATGAAAAATACCATTGCTCGTCCTCTAAGCACTCCAGGTTGGCGTATAAGAGAAACAGATGCAGTATTTCAAGATTGATGGAGGAAGCAAGGTAAAGCAACGATTTTTTTCGACAACACCTCTAATGGAAACCTAGGGAAAGAAGGGGCAGGTGGAGTGGTTTACTCCTACGATGGACAAAGGAAAGATAGCTTTAGCTGGGGTCTAGTCTGGAGAACTAATAATCAACCCAAAATCCTGGGGTTGTTAAAATCCTTCCAGATAGCATGGGAAAATGGCATTAAAGAAATTCAAGTCTTCGGGGATTCATAAATTTTGATAAAAACAATAATTTCAGAAGACCAATTCAGCAACCCAACACTCAACAAGTCTCTGCAAATACTAAGGTATGTCTTGCAAGACTTCTCCAACTCCCAATTCTATCACATCTTGCGAGGATCGAACACAAAAGTAGATCAAAAGACCAGCATGGGTTGTCTCTTGTCTCAAGGAACATTCATCAAAAATGAGGAAGCACCCACATGGATTTCTATCCCATAGATTTGAAAACACCTCAATACTTGGCAATGAAAGAAAGAGATATGTCGTGCCTCAGGAAAAAGGATTGTTGAATCATTGTAATGATGGTTGTTTAGGCCATGGCCCAACCGATATCTAATCAATAAAAATTAAAAAAATAAAAAATTAATTGTTTTAGTTTAAAAAAAAAAAACTTACATGTCAAACCAAGTGTCCAATTTACAAAGTTTTTACCATGCCACTAATCAATACATGTAATATTCACATATTAAATGGTGGCAAGAATCTAAGTTCATAAATAACATGTTATATTGTTAATGTTATAGTGATTCACATATTAAATTGTGGCAAGAATCTAAGTTCATAAATAACATGTTATATTGTTAATGTTATAGTGAAGAAGATGATATATATGTATTATTTCTTATCTTTGCAATAATTTTTCAATTAAAAAAAAATACATAACACTAATAAACTAAAATGAAATAAATCTTACATATTGTATTTGATATGTTTTTTTTATTAAATTAAAACATTTTAAACTTATAATTTTATGAATTTTTTTTTTTAAATTAAAACATTTTAAACTAATAATTTTATCTTTTTCTTTAAGCTAAAAAACCAGAAAATTCTATTTATGGACAATACAAATACAGTCACACCATCTAGGTCTTGTCAAAGAGGAAACCAAGATCCTGGGTTGGAAAAAGTCTAGACAGGACGTCATAACATTCTGAGATGGGGGCTGCCAAAATGGAAACCAACCCCCTCCATTATACAATAAGATAAAATTGACCAGTCTGAGATAGTTATGAGCATTCCTTACTGACCCTTCTAAAGGAACCAACAATAGGGGTAGATCTGAAGATATCCATATGGAAAGGAACTTAATAGAAGCTATATAGAGATGCAAAAAACAAAAAAAAAACCTAGAGAAGGAGTATCAGAACCCGACTTCTGGCTTGTGGGGTCCTGCCTGGTATTCCATGTGCTCCTTTCCTTTATCACTTTTGTCGAGCTTGTAACATGCCTCTCCTAGAGTGTCATCGTCCTTGATTTGAATGGGGAAGTCCCACATTCCCTTAGGGTGTTGGTGTTGGGTTTCCTGGCGGACTCTGAACTTGATATCAAACTGAGAGTGACAAAAGAGATCAAAATTTCCATCGAGAATCTCAATCTCCTGGGTGGTCTGGTCGTTGTCCCTTTTGGCCTAGGCCACTGCCTGAGCCACCATAGCCTTCATTTTCCAATACATTTCTGCTAGTGGGAAAAAATGAATTTGTCTGGCACAGGTATATTTAGGGTCCTCTACCCAATACTGCACCTCTCTAATGATGTTCACCTCTGAAGTTAAGTGTCATTGTCGCCTGACCACTTCCTCGATTCCCATGACACACTTCTTCTCTTTCTCTATTCTCAGATATTGGAACTGCATCTCGATCGTCCAAGCATCATGAGTTTCCCTTGAACAGGTAGCCATATCTCTCGATGAAGAAGGCTCCAAGTGTTTACCTTTCATTCCTGCCCCCTTCTTGGCCATGGTTTGAGAGGATTGAAACTCGGGGATTATCACCAAGATGACTCAAAGATGGTAACTGAGATAGACGAAACACTGCAGAGGGGAATTTCCTTTCTTCAACCAACTCTTACGCATCCCCAAATCCAAGAGTCGAATTTCCTCTCTTTTTTTTCTTGGATTGCCTGGAGGCTCTTTTAATAAAGGAACTGGCATGTCCACAGTGGGCTACAGATCCCAGGTCCCAAGGAAATTTCCTCCATTCCATTACGCCTGTCACATGGCTCAAACCATCAGTGACTGTACATGTTGTCCTTTCCCTCTTCTGCTTGAAACTACCCAAATTATGCCTCAGCTCCATACTCTGGATCTAACACAAGCTCCCGTCATCTTTGCCTACCTTTCCATGATGGGGGCATTCAATATCCATATTCACTAATGACACTTGACCTCTACCATAGACTCCCCACGAACTGCCATAAGTGCTTCTCGAGAATCCATTACTCCAACCATATTCCATTTTTCCTTGCATCAAATTAATTTGGTGATCCGGATTATTTCCGGCACGAAATGAGAGTGGAGATATAATAAAGAAATGCAGAGAGATATCGCATATATCCAATAATATAACAGAAATATATCATAGATGCAACCATAAACACAGAGATAGAGTAATACACGATTTCTATTAATGAAAGAAATTTACAGAGACTGTAAAAATACAGAGTGAAAGACTCGCTAGAATGGTGGCAGCTTATCTCTGAGAAGAGATGTGATGGCTACTCGCATTCGCCAGAAAATGATTACTATGAGGCTTTGAAGGCCTTTTAAAAATAAACTGAAATGCCAAAAACCCTAGACATCCAAAAACCTAACCCTAGGAGATGAAGCGCCAAAAGTCATGTGGGCCCCGTTTGGGTAAGTGAGTACATCAACTTCTCAGGGTCGTAACTTTTGCATGTGATCTATGTTTTAGGCGTGTGATAGCTCGCTGGAAAGGTATCATCAAGGAGATTCATTTTGGGGGATCAATCATGCCTTTATCCATAATTGAGAACCTCGATTGTGAAAAACCTTCATTTAGGCCCTCAAAATGGCCCCGGAAGTTAAAACCTACTAAAAATAGTAAATTGCCAAAATTGCCAGAAAATTGTTTTGAGCCAGTCAAAAAAGGTGTGTGGCCACCGATATCCACCTGGATCATGTGGGGTATTGGGATGGTCGATATGATCACCAACCCTTACTTTGACGTTATTTTCCTTTACTTGACAGGTGCCCAACTCATCATCAGGAGAGGGAGTTTCCTTCATATTCGCTAAGAATCGGGTGGAATTTGATGGAGACTTTGGTTTTCCAACTAGGCCTATGTCGTTCGTTCTTTCGATGGTTGTCTTGAGACCTCATGCCTAATCTCCATCTATTATCACTTCCACTGCCTAGGGATTTACGTGGTGATTCATGTCCAGGACGCTTAGCCTCATAGCTTCTTTCCAGGTAAGAGACTTTGTGGGGTCCCCCACATGCCACTTCATCAGTGAAGAGTTCTAAAGGACTCCTTCAATTTCCAAGTAGTCTACCACTGAGTTGGATTTTCGATGAACTTGTGATGGTAATAGCACCTAGAAGTGTTGAATTAATCTTGCGACCTACGTCTAGACATACGATATTCTTCAGTATGTGGATATTTTCCCTAGGTGAGCTCCCTCTCTCAATCGAATTAAATCTAAGATGATCAGGATGGAGTCTCCTTCCACCTGTAGGGTTGAGATACCGTGGTGTTTTTCTAAGTCCATAACTTTAATGAGCCCTTCTAGTTATGCCCCATTATTGGAATTGTACCCCATGTTACTGGCATACATATCCAAGATTCTTCCATATGAGTCTCTTAACAGTCCCCCCGCCCCAGACTTCATGGGATTATCCTTGGAGGCACCATCGAAATTTAGCTTGATTATTCCTTTTTCTGGTGGTTTCCACCCTTTGTGAATTGATTTTATTTTTCGAAGAGGAGATTTGGGAGCTCGCTGGAAAGCCAGGTCCAAATTCCAGCTCTTGAATATGTTTTCTTCCTTATCAGCTAATTTTCCATCTTCCAATGACCAGGTCCTCGCATCGATGGATTCTTGTATATTCTCTTTAATTTTAGTCCACACTCCCACAATAGATATGGGATTTTGCTTGAAGATCTGTCTATTCCTTTCTTTCCACAAATTTCACATCAAGATCCTAGGAAAGCGATCCAAGGCTTTATTTAGGTTGTGATTTTGGAAAGGCTTGACTAACCATTGGGTTATTAGGTTTGTTGCGTTCTCCCTACCTATCTAAGCTCTCCGGAACATTATTTCCCCAAAACCCCAAATCCTTCGCGCTTCGACGCGGGAGAAGAAGAGACGGGCAAGGGTCTCCTCCTTTGTTTTGCAAAGCATGCAAATGGAGGGGCATTCATACCCTTTCAATCTAAGTTTGTCCCAAGTCAATACTTTTTGGAAGAGAACCGACCATAAGAAAGTTTATATTTTGGGTCAGATTCATGGCTACCAGATACGCTGCCAGTCCTGTCTCCTATCCTCTTCTGACAAATTTGTTGCTTGCAGGTAGGAATATTTTAGTATGTATGTCCCCTCACCTTTTTTTCCCCATCAGAGAATATCCAGACCGTTTTTAAATTTTATCTGTCTGAGGGAAAGCTCTCCTTTAATGCAATTTACAGTCTCTGTTTCCATATTGACAGGCCAGCTGACCAGATCTTTCCATTGTCTTATACTTTCTGATAATGGGGTACCCGAGCTCTCCCAATACTGATGGACTAGAGACCATCATTTTTCCAACAAAGAGGTTCTAGCACATTCCATTCCTTCTTGATTTTTGAGGGTTGGGAGTTGTTCCCAAGCATCATCCTAGAAGAGGGAAGTCTTCCCATTATGGACTTCCCAAAAACTTTCCTGTTGGATTAGCTCTTGGTTCTTCCAGACCGAATTACAGATAAGAGATCCTGGGTGGAGGCCGTCCATGCAGATGAGATCCTGAGGGTCAACCTCAGGAGCATATTTTTTCCCCATACCTTGGCCCAGAAATCTTTTGGACTAGTAATCCATCTCCACCATAGTTTCACTTCTAGATCACGACCAACATGCAGGGGTTCCCTAATACAAATCCCTCCATGTGTCTTTTGTTTGTTGAGTTTATCCTAGGCTACTAAGGCCCATTTTTTTTCTTTTGTAGCCCCTCCCCATAGGAAGTACCTCTACAAGGTCTTGATCTTTTTCAGTATTTCTTTCCCAACTGGAAACACTGAGAATAGGTACAGGGGCATAGAGCTTAGGACCGATGATGAGAAGAATTCTTCTAGGGAGGGTGATCTAGGTGGATATTGGTGGCCACCGACCTATTCCAACTGGCTCCTCTTGACAGTTTTTAGTTCATCACATTCTTTTGTACTTCTTTGTAATTGTGGGTTCTACACTTCTGGGGATGTTTGAATCCATACACATATTACAGGAGGAGACTGACAGCCTCCCACCTAATCCAATTGGCTTATTTTGGATGTTTTCATGTCAGCACATCTTTTTGTACTTCTAGGCCCGTTTTGGGGCCCTAAAATATGTTTTTTTGGCTTGCCACAGTCAATATATAGATAGAGTCAGAGTTTGACATTGTAATGTGTATTTCTCGAAAACAACTTTCCAATGGGCTATCATGCACCTAAAACGGAGGTCGTATGAAAAATTTAAAACCCCGAGAAGTTGAGGTACCAACTTACCCATAGGGGCCCACATGAATTTTGGCATTTCACCTCCTAGGGTTAGGTTTTTGGATTTTTAAGGTTTTGCATTCATGATTAATATTAAAAAGGCCTCTAGAGCCTCATTGTAATCATTATGCTCAAATAGATGCACGTAGCAGCCACATCTCTTCTCAAAGATAGCTACCACCATTCGAGCAAGTTGTTTCAGTTCTATAGTTTTATAGTTTCAGCCTATTTCATTTATTCAATAGAAGATATTGTTCACTGGATATATGTGTTGTTCTCCATATCTTAGTGTTTATTGTATTCAATCTGTTAATCAGTTTGTTCCACTCCTAAATCCGAATCGGTGATATCAGAGTGGTCTGCTCTTCATTTATTTTTCTTCATGCATGTCCCCGACAAGATCTAGGTACGAGAAGTTAGGACTCAAACCAATTGAGCCTTTGCAAGATCGATCGCGCCGAGCCCAACAACAACCCATGGGGGACGAAAATAAATATGATGGAGTAGGATATCCTTTTAAAATGTTGCTAAAGGAATCCCTTGCGTGACAAAGGAACAGAATGATGGAAAACTTTGCAAAAATCCTTCAGTAGCTACCCACAGGAGAAGCATCTTCATTAAGTGGCCATGCAACCCCCTTCAAGGTACATGTAAATTTTGATATTCCATTATTTGAAGGACTGATAGATGCAGATGTTGTAGATAAATGGTTGAATCTGCTTGAAGGGTATTTTTCGATCCACAGTTTTTCCGATAAGGAAAAAATTACTTTTTCACTCCTCGATTTTGTCCCCTATGTTAAGGACTGGTGGGATACTTACTCTGAGAAAAGGGCCATAGAGGAATCTGCAATATTTATGGTTTCCCCTACATGGGATTCCTTCCAGGATTCCATTGGGTATGTGTTATAAAGAAAAAAACAAGTGGGAGAATCTTGGGTATGTGTTATATTATTTTCACGACTAGAAGTGGTGTCACATTATTTTCCTCAAGAAACATGTCATCCTTTTGCCTCGACTTTTGTGTCACCTTGATTTTCGTGTTGCCTCGATTTTCATGTCCATTGTTGGGCGTTTTTTTGGCACATAGTTTTTTGTCGATGGTTTTCTATTTTTTATTCAAGAATTTGGTTGTTGACTAATCCAAGTCATTGGATTAGGGTTTTGGATGCCACTGGCTCCTATATGTATATTGTATTATAAACAATGTATGGTGTGGATGAATATAGAATAAGTTGGTTTTTCCGGTTTGGGTTTCTAGGGGAAAACTCTCTGTGTAATGTGCGTATTTGTCATTTTATATTTTATGTTCTTTTATTGAAAATCTATTTGCATTAAATAATTGTACAAGGTTAAAATCTACATTGCCATGGTTGCTTCTTCCCATAGAAACATGGATAGATTCTGGTCATTCATCATTTCCTTAAAAAATTCTTCAATGGTTCGATTCTTTATTTATTTCTGCCACACCATTCTGTTGAGGATTATGTGGGACAATTAGCTCCCTCCTAATCCCAACTGATTCACAGAAGGAAATGAGCTTCTTGGAGGTGTACTCTCCTCCATTTTTGAATCTCAATATCTTTTATCTTCCGCTTAGACATTGGTCCACACACATCTGAGTGAAGGATTTCCAAAACTCCTCTTAATTTCCACGCTTCCATTAGAATTGGTACTTGGTGAGATCACGTACTTTACCACTTGATGGAGTCATCTACTCCATGTTTTCAACTGTCACTGTAGCTCCTTCTCAGAGCTATCGCCTGTGACTTACCCAGAACAAGAACAACAAGAGAAAAACTTCTTCCAATAGCATTTTCATAAGAACATATATAAGATAACAAGGATGGGAATCATCATAGGATTACCAAGATGACCTTCCCAGGAACAAGAAATGTCTCCTAAAGGAGATGCTAGTTCATTTTGCAAACAAGTGCAATAAGAATATATATATATATATCAATGCAACCAGTATACCTCGCAGTAACATAACCTTTCAAATATTGTTGTCACAAATATGGTGTTTACTTGTACTATAACAACTATCAACCTTGATATGTGCAAATTGAAACTTAACAATTTGATCAATCAAACCTGGAACCTGGAGCCTCAACTGCTTGTTCCTCTGAATGTATTGAATCCAAAATCATTGCTTGGACAAGTTCTCTTTGTACATTCCCTGCAAACACACTCATGCTTTGCTAGATGATATAACTTGAAAGGCATATACAAGTGCATACCTTTGAAATTTGCAGTATCGTTCAACTTGTCTTCTGATCTGAAACTAGACACCATCTTAACAAGAAGAGGTCAGAAAATGAATAAAAAAGGTTCAATGATTAGAACAAGCTAGAAACTCTGAAATTTCAAATTTGACCACATAATTACTTTGACCAAAAGTCAACCTTTGATATTCACTTTGACTTTGACCAGTCAAACTTTGAATTTGACTTTGACCAATCAAACTTTGACTTTGACCCAAAACTCAAACTTGAAATTTTAGTAGGTTGAGAGTACCAAGAGGTGCGTTAGGCTAAGGCGTACTAGAATATCCAGAACTTAGGTCCAACGCTTCACTTAAGGTGCCCGAAGAGTTGGATTAAGGTTTGTTGCAGCTGGAAGATTAGAAACCCTAGTTGTAGCTGCAACTGGTGCCGCAACGAGCTTAACAAAGAATTGGACTTTACCTTCTAGCGGTTAGAATTTTTTAAAGGTGGTGTGGGCCCATAACCTATTAAAATATTCGATGTGATTGTTTTACCATAGACAATATCACAATATTGTCGCCCAACCATAGGCACACAACCACCCCCAAGCACCATAACCTTTTCTAGATAGAATGATTCTGGAAGCAACACTAGAATCAATAGATAACCAAGAGAGCACATCTTTCTCCAAAGTGAGCTCATCAGAAAGAAATTCCCAAAGACATAAAACAAGAACAACACTCAGTTGCAGTAGTTGTAGTTGCAGTTATCAAGAATATCACCAAGAATATCAAAATACCACCAAGAATGTCATCAAGAATACCACCAAGAGATACTAGGAGGTAGGGTGCACATCTTAGGCTAGATGGTGCTATAGAGAGAGACCAAGAAACACCCCAGAATATCCACCTTCCATTCTTGAAGCTGCAACTCCAAACTTGTTCCATGCTTGAGAGAGAGAGTGAAGTGCGTGTATATAAATGAGCTAGATCATCTCTTATTTATAGTGGTTCTTGTCACCTATCTGGGCCGACTTGTCCTTTTAGAGGCTAATACTTTAATATTAATTATTTTAATGAGTTGACTTGTCTTCTAGGGTTTTTACGCATTTGTTTAAGGTTTCTCTTGCTTTTGAAATATTCTGTTCTAGCCAAAAGGTTACACATGGAGGTTAATACCTCGCAAAGCTACCATAATATCACCAAATGACTTATCGGAATTGGATCTTTGTCAACTCTTCAAATTTGTAATAAGCATGTAATGTTTATTTTTATTTTATTTTGTTTTTTTAGCAAAATTGAAAGTGAAAATAAATCATTGTGATGTTTAGCCTTACAAAGGCATTGAAACACTGAAGGTTGTAGTGAGGAAAAGAGGAAAGAAATGTAAGGAAAACTTGAGGGATAATAGTAGAAGAGAAAGTTCGAAGAAGGAAACTTGCTTGAAGATTGATGGATTAAAGAGTAAAGGAGCTTTTCCACAAGGTGCCTCTCAGCCATGGCCATCTTCACATGCAACTCCATGTATAACTCACCCCTCTATATTTATCTCCATATCTTAATAAAATATCCATTAAATGTTGAATTCCTGGGTAAAGAATATGTTGTTATGGTATAATTGAGCTTAGGTATGCTTGATTTTTTCTTTGGTTCTTAAAATGTGTTGTATGGCATTGTGAAAGCCACAAGTATTGTCTCAAATCGTGCTATGTCTTGGTTTACTTGACTCACTTCACTGTACATTTTCCGTATTCATTGAGCTATCAACATATTGATGGAAAAATTATCCTTTTTTATATACAAGAGCCATTGTTTTCCTTCCATGCTAACGTAGCCATTGTTTTCCTTCCATGCTAACATCATGCTAGGCCATTCACTTCTCTGGGCTAATCAAGTGCATTTGAGGGGAATTTTAATAAATTATGGTTTCATCCACTTTATGTTTCTACATGCATAGGATCCACATTCATTGTTGCTCCTAGATCCTTCATATCAAATGTCCTAGCCAACTGAGCCTTCAAATTGTTGATCTAAACCATGTTTTTGTTTTCTACAAGCATATCATCAACGTATAACACCAAAATAGTGAATACATGTCATTTTCCAACTTTTTAAAGTAAACACAATGATCATACTCAGTTCTTGTAAAATTTTGGCTCACCATGAAGGAATCAAAATTCTTGTACCATTGCCTAGGAGACTGACTCGGGCCATACAATGACTTCTTGAGTTTGCAAACAAACCTTTTATTGCGATCATGAACAAACCCTTCTATTTGTTCCATATATATTTCATCATCCAAATATCCATGTAAATTTTTTTTTGTATCATCTGGTTGCTCTAACTCAAGATCAATTAAAGCAACTAGTGCTAACAAAACACAAATTGAAACAAGTTTAACAACTGGTGAAAAATTTTCATGGAAATTAATACCTCCCTTTTGAGAATACCCTTTTTCTACTAGTCTTTCTTTGTACCTTTCAACTTTATCATCAACACCCTTTTTCAACTTGTAAACCCACTTGCAACCAACAACCTTCATGTTCTTCGAGAGTTCTACCAAGTTCCATGTTTTATTCCTCTCTAAGGCATCCATTTCTTCTTTCATTGCTACTTTTCATTTAGCACTATCAGATACCTCCATTGCTTCATGATAACAACTAGGTTCTCCATCATTAGAAATCAAAGCAACAAATGTAGCAAAATCACCATACCTCTTAGGAAAATTTATTACCTGTGTAGATCTTCGTAGAGATTGTTGTGGTATTTCCTCAATTTCCTGGAAAAAATTTGTATCATCATCTTCTTCTGCAGGAGCTTCTTTGTGAACATCTTGATGCTCCTTCTCTTTTGTAGATGATCGAGTCTCCAACTTAATTGGTTGATTCTATGGTACTTCTACCTGTTTCACTTCAACATCCACATATGATTTTATGAGTGACAATTCATCAAATATGACATCTCAGTTAATGTTGATTTTGTGGGAAATAGTATCCCACAATATATATCCCTTAACTCCATCACCATACCCAACAAAGATAAACCTTTTTGATTTGGGATCTAACTTAGAAATTTGATTCTTAGCAATAAGAGTATAGGTTTCACAACCAAAGATTTTAAGATTTGAATAATCACAAGGGTGACTTGTCCATACCTCTTCTGGAATCTTATAGTCTATTGCAGTTGATGGTGATCGATTTACCAAATAACATGCTATAAAAACTGCTTCTGCCCACAATTCCTGTTGCAACTTGGCATTACTGAGCACACTCCTTTCTCTCTCTAGAAGAGTCTTATTCATGCATTCGGTAACATTGTTTTGTTGAGGAGTATAAACAATGGTTTTATGCCTTTTGATCCCAGCTTCCTTGCAATAATTTTCAAATTCCTTAGAAGTAAACTCACCTCCATTATCAGTTCTCAAACATTTGATTGACCTTCTGGTTCTCTTTTCAACCAAAGCTCTAAATTTCTTAAAAGCGTTAAACACCTCATCTTTTCTTTTTAATAAATAGATCCACACCTTTCTAGAGTAATCATTTATAAATGTTACAAAATATGATGATCCTCCAAAAGAAACTTTAGGAGATGGTCCCCAAATGTTTGAATGGATATAATCAAGGATACCTTTTAAATGTGACTATTTTCCATAAAAACATTTTTTGCAGAAATTGAAATTCAAAGATTTTAAGCTTGGAAGTAACTTATGATCTACCAGTACCTTAACCTCTTTCTTTCTCATATGACCCAAAGGTTGATGCCATAAAAGAATAGAGTCACTTGCACCTTCAGATACCACTGCAGCTTGATTTGATTTAGTTCTTCCTTCTAGCTCATAAATATTCCCAATCTTTTTAGCCTTCATGACTACTAAGATGCCTTTGGACACCTTCAGTACTCCACCTTGAAACGTACATTTATAACCACGAGAATCTAGAACTCCCAAAGATATTAGGATCTTTCTATGTTCATGTACATATCTCACATATGTTAACGTTCTTAAAGTTCCATCATACATTTTAACCATGATGCTACCAATCATTTCCATTGAAAACAACACAGTCATTTATAGACTTCTATGTTCAGAACCAATTTCTATGAATTCACATATGATTGGATGCACCAAAGTCTAATAACCAATGTTGATCATGTTGTGAAAAATTACAAATAGATAATACCTCATCATTCATACATGAACTTGTTTCAGTTGAATTAACTTCCTTTTCTTCGTTTGTGGAGTCTTCTTTGGATGTTTGTTTCCTTTTCCAACAATCCTTCTTGAGATGTCGTGATTTTCCATAGTACCAACATTTTTGTTTACCCTTCTTGCCTTTTGACTTAGATATTGATGTACCTCTCTGATTCTACCCTCTATCTTTGGATCGACCTCTAGCCACCATTGCTTCTGATGTTGAGGTTTCTTGACTGGATTTTCTCCTCATCTCCTCAGACAAAAGGGCTCCTACAACAATATGATAATCAATGACGTATGTTGTGCTAAAACACATAGATGTGACTGAATGATCCCAAGATTCATGTAATGAACACAAAAGGGTAATTGATTTGTCCTCATCTTCATATTTTACTTCCATACTAGATAACTGACAAATTAGAGTATTGAAAATGTTTAAATGATCAACAATTTTTGTACCTTCTTTCATTTGTAAGCTATACAACTGCCTCTTCAAGAAGATTATATTCGTCAAGGAATTTTTCATATAAATACTTTTCGTCTTGCTCCATAATATTTTTGTTGTTTCCTCTCCAACAATGTTAAACAAAACTTCATATTCCAAACACATACGAATGGTACTAAGAGCTCTTGAATCTAGATCATTCTAGTCCTCGTCCAACATACCTGTGGGTCTCTTTGACTTTCCCACCAATGTATTTTGCAATCCTTGTTGCACAAGAAGATCTCCCATCTTGAGCTTCCATAACTCAAAGTTACTTTTTTCATTAACACAAACTCAAGATACCCAAATCACTACTTATAAAACTCGACTTTTTAAAATGGAAGAACAATATTATATTTCATGATTGAAACCCCAAAATAAAATATTAATTAAAAGGTTTTAAAAAACAAACCACATAATATATATAATATGTATGTTTTTTCCTTTAAAAAAAAAAAAAAATACCCACCTCTTCATTTATGAAATCGATCCTTCATAAAATATGCATAATGAAAAGTTTATAAAGTCGATCGATATTGTGCTTTAATGAAACAAAATTTCACTTTCAAACCTAGTGCTTTGTGCATAATGAAACAAAACATCCACATTCATAACCCTTCATATCTGGTAATCTGTAATGAAAGACAATTATCGCGCCTCCCTCATACGTAAAGGGAGATGATTCATGGTTATCACTCCGCCCAAAGGGCACAGGGATCCATGCTCCATAGAAAGATTATCACCCCTACCGAAAATCCCAGGGAGCGAGGATCTCTAAAAAACTGTAGAATCTAAGTCTGGGAGTGATTATCGCTCCTCTCATGAGGCTAAGGAGGTGATAGGCCGAAAAATATTCCCCCCCTTCAACGAATTCATCCCGTCACACGGATTGAGCTTCATATTGAATCTCAACACTCTGATTTTGAAGGAACTTACCCTCACATGCCATATCTCTCCCAACTGGGATCACTTGCTTTGACACCACTTGTTGTGCAGCGGAAGCATAAACCAAACAAGATTAAACAACATAAAATTACAAAACAACAATCACACACAAAGAACACAATGAATTTACGTGGTAAAACCATTCAAAAGATAAACATCCATGAGGT